>CM038680.1:17894094-18081215 GCA_021605205.1 Aegilops longissima
CTACAGCGAGGGAGGAGTCGGGGCGCTGGCTGCGAGCGGGGAGGGGCCAGAACGGGCACGGGGGAGGCAGCAACACGACGAGGCGACTCGAGCGCACGCACGTGCAAAACGAGCGCTCTGGCCGCGCCCAGAGTACTCACGCGACGTGCTCGACAAAATGCCAGGGTGACCTAGAGTGCTTGAGCGAGGCTGGCAAATAACAGGACTAGGTTAGAGTCTGCAAGAAGGTTAGTGGACAAACTGGTTTGTCTAGAGGTGCAAGGTCATAGTGCAAAGGCAAAAATCATGCCAAAATTGTCCCTGCACTCAAGGTGTTTGACAAAATGCCAAGAGCATCTAGGAAACTCTTGGAGAGGCCAACTCCAGATTAGGGTCTCTTTAGATGCAGGTGGGTATGGCAAGGTTAGTTGGCCAAGTCTAGAAACTTGATAGTGCAAGTTTGTGAGAAAACTGATTTTGGACAGAAAGAAAAGGGCATAATTGCATGCACTTAAAATCCTCCAATGGGTCCACTCTTCTGGACTTAAGGATTTGGCAGGGTGGTCTATAAGCAGAAGAAATAATCATGGGTAAAGGAGCAAGTTAAAATATGGTTGCAGTACAAATCATCAAGTTGGACCATAATGAAAATGAGGATGATTCACTCAAATTTTTCAAAGAACAACACTGGGTTTTTTCAAAAAGTTGAATAATATACTCCTACTGACATCCCATAATTTTGGTGGAAGTTTTAAAGGAATATTTAATTAGGTTGTAGTGCAAAATTGCCCACTGGACCAGATTTGAGAATTTGGTGTAGAGCTCAAAATATCCAAAGAATGAAATATATTTTTGCATAAAAGTGATTTAAAAACATCACATGACATCCCCAAATTTTGGTGGGATTTTTAAATGAATTTATCAAAGGGTTGCAGTGCAAATGGGGTCCTAAACTCATGAAAACCATTTTAGAGAGATAAAGCTCAGGGATAAATAATTATATAAATAATCCTACTGATAATAGAATTGTTTTATTTGAGAGGGTAAATGAGTCCAATAATGATTGAAAAGTTTTCACTTGGGGTAAAAACCTCATAATAATAAAGAAAAGAATGGTTCTCAAATCAAAAGGAAATCCAGAAACTAAAAGTTTAAGTTTCCTGGCAAAATTTTAATAAACAAAACATGGTTAAATTTTTGGGGCGTCACAACACTACCCC
The DNA here is from genome assembly GCA_021605205.1 of Aegilops longissima. Lineage (NCBI taxonomy): Eukaryota > Viridiplantae > Streptophyta > Magnoliopsida > Poales > Poaceae > Aegilops > Aegilops longissima. The sequence goes on from CM038680.1 coordinate 17,895,294, forward strand.
CCTTAAGGAAAAATCTCGTCCTCGAGATTTATTAAGAGCTGTTTTGAAAAACATCACTCCTACCATTTACAGAAATAACCACTTTAGTTAAGCGGTAAAATGCGGCTACAGTGAGAGAGCAAAAAGTGGTGCAAAACTACAGTGTGGGACACTAGCGCTGCGTGGAAAAATCTACGGTTGAGAGATTTCTACGCTGGTTACTGTAAATTTAGAATAAATTCTAAATTTCTAAAATACGCTGGTCGTACCCGAGAGCACAGTGCTCCCTCTGGCTGACAGGTGGACCCGGGGTCCACTGTCAGTCTCTTCTTCTTCCTCTGGCCCTCTGTTCTTCCTCTCTCCCGCGCGCTTTCCCGCGCTTTCTCCACCGGCGACATCTAGCGCGTAGGGCATCTAGGCCGTACTGCGGTAGTGCGCGGCGTGCTAGTTGCCGGCGCGGCGTGCACTCACCTCGCGGGCTAGTGCGCTGTCGGCACTGCTCGCGGATTCGCCTCCGAACACCGGCGATCGGGCGACGAGCGGCGCTGGTGGACTTCGTCACCGTACACCGATCTCGAGTTATAAAATGGCCGAGGTGCTCCTCTCTTCTCCTTCACACCTGGCCTCGCTTCTCCTTTCTTCTCCTCCACTTCTGCTTACAGAAGCTCGAGACGAGGCTCTAATGGCGGAGGTGGCGCCAGACTGGTACGTGATCCTGGTGTGCGGAGGGCTGGCAGCAGTGCTGGGGCTCTCCGTGCTCCTATGCGCGATGATCGTCGCGATGCTGCCGCTCGGGTGTTGGCTCTCCGTGGTGGCGGTGATCACGAGGATTAGGTGTGACGCCGGGTGCTAACTGTTGTTGGTGTGCCGGAGGTAACTTGTACCCGGATGATTATCCACTAATTTCTCCTTCAGAGACTGTGGTGCGTTTAGGGAGGTGGTCGGCTAGATGCAACATGGTTACAAGGTTTTGCAAGCAGTGTATGTGTTCGAGTGGTTGTGGTGCTGCGTGAATAAAAATTCCATGTCGTGAGAAGATATACAATGCAGCAACTCAGGGAAAAGAAATCTTACTCCAGGATTTTTTGCGAGAGAAATCAAGAAATTTAAGAGTTAAACCGCAACAAAAACTACTGATATTAATAGAAAATAAAATAATTTACTCGCCGCACAAACTCGGGGTACCACGCATAAGTGACAACATATAAATAAATGTTGCAATAATAATCATAGCAGTGACGTCTATAATGCAAACGGTAACTGGATGGGTCCCGAGAAAACGTCTCTGGTACTGGGACACACTCCTCTTCTATCGGGGGAAGTGGATTGACCAGCCGATGAATGTGTCTCTCCTGGTCGGGTCTCAGTGGTCTGCCGATGGCGATCTCAGGATTTAAATCAGCGAGACTCTGGAGATAACCCATTACCCGCTGGGTTAACCGTTTTTGAGCGATGACATACTGGACCAGGTTGGCCAGTACTGGGTCTCTCTCAATTCGTCCACCGGGGAAAGATGTTACTTCTCCGGGTGCTGCACGGCTCGGAAAGTAATAATACCCTCGTTCACTGGCATAAGGTACCACGAATCGAAGGCGGACAAGCGCTTCGTGTGCAGCTGCTTCTATGGCCATTTGTGGAGCTGGCATAGATTTCCCCACGAAGGAGACTTCCGTTGGGTCTTGGTTTGAGTCTACGGGGGGGTGTACCACTGCCCAATATTTCGAGGTGGATGGGGTGATCCTCGACTTGAGTAGCTCGTACTGGGGTGGCTGGGTAGAACCCATGGTACTGCAGGTAAAGTCCCACAATATTTTGACAAAGCTACCCGGGGTTGCATCTGGGGTTCTCAGATAAATACTAGGGCTCGGCATGGCAGGAAATGGTTGTGAGGATGGTGCACAAGGTGAGGGGTGCTTGGCAAGGTCACGAGGTGGCCTTTTTATAAAGCATCCGGGCTGGGTTATGTACCACGGTGAGGGGCACTAGTTTGTCGGTTCTGCTCTCACTGGGTTGGGGTCAAAGCCACAGATACACATATCTCACAAAAGCGACGTGTTACTGTGGGTGTTGTCGGGGTTGGTTTTGGTAGCGGTGCCCGGAATAAAAATATGCAACTGCGTGCTGACATAATTATGCAAGGTTACTATTTAAAACAGAGGCACAACAACAGGCTGCGTTTATTTACAAGGTCGCACGATTATAGGATGTGGATATACTGAGACTCGGCACTACTCGAGTGACATAGTCTACCTCGTTTATATCCAAGTGAGCATGCCTTGTGGACGTCGAGGCTTCTCCACGGGTTTCACCGTCGGGGTTAGCTGGAGGTGGTTGAGGAACTGCAGGGTCGGGGTAGCGATGATGAACATCTCGGGGATTGTTGGCCACAATCCCGTTGGAGCGTGTTCCCATAAGGCGACGAAGCACTTCTGGGGTCATTAAAGCACCTTGGTCGATGGCTGGGGCAGACCTCAGGGACTCGATCGGGTGTCCGAACAGCAAGACTGAGTTGTCGGCGTCGGGCTCGTCCTCTCCTCTCGCCGGGGCTCGATGAATCAGCTCTCCACGAGCGGCGATCAAATCAAGGGTGATTTGATCGAACATATCCTCTAGTGCACTTACATAGCGCACCAGATGCAACAATGCAGGATCCGTCTCGTGATCTCCGTTGGCAACTTGGGGTGGTCTACCATACCCTTCACGGCTGGGGTAGTAGTAGAACGAGCGACAGTTAACTCTGGGTGACAAGTGCTGAAGGAAATATTCCCTAGAGGCAATAATAAAGTTATTATTTATTTCCTTATATCATGATAAATGTTTATTATTCATGCTAGAATTGTATTAACCAGAAACATAATACATGTGTGAATACATAGACAAACATACAGTCACTAGTATGCCTCTACTTGACTAGCTCATTAATCAAAGATGGTTATGTTTCCTAACCATAGACATGTGTTGTCATTTGATTAATGGGATCACATCATTAGGAGAATGATGTGATTGACATGACCCATTCCGTTAGCTTAGCACTTGATCGTTTAGTATATTGCTATTGCTTTCTTCATGACCTATACATGTTCCTGTAACTATGAGATTATGCAACTCCGTTTACGGAGGAACACTTTGGTACTACCAAACGTCACAACGTAATCGGGTGATTATAAAGGAGTACTACAGGTGTCTCCAAAGGTACATGTTGGGTTGGCGTATTTGAGATTAGGTTTTGTCACTCCGATTGTTGGAGAGGTATCTCTAGGCCTTCTCGGTAATACACATCACATAAGCCTTGCAAGCATTACAACTAATAAGTTAGTTGTGAGATGATGTATTACGAACGAGTAAAGAGACTTGCGGTAACGAGATTGAACTAGGTATTGGATACCGACGATCGAATCTCGGGTAAGTAACATACCGATGACAAAGGAACAACGTATGTTGTTATGCGGTTTGACCGATAAAGATCTTGAAGAATATGTAGGAACCAATATGGGCATCCAGGTTCCGCTATTGGTTATTGACCGAGAATAGTTCTAGGTCATGTCTACATAGTTCTCGAACCCGTAGGGTCCGCACGCTTAACGTTCGATGACAGTTTATTATGAGTTTATAAGTTTTGATGTACGAAGTTTGTTCGAGTCCCGGATGTGATCACGGACATGACGAGGAGTCTCGAAATGGTCGAGACATAAAGATTGATATATTGGTAGCCTATGTTTGGACTTCGGAAAGGTTCCGGATGAAAAGGGGATTTTACCGGAACACCGGGGGGTTACCGGAACCCCCCCGAGGGATCAATGGGCCTTGATGGGCCATAAGGGAGAAGAGGAGGGCGGCCAGGGGCAGGCCGCGCCCCCCCCTCTAGTCCGAATAGGACAAGGAGAAGGGCGGCGCCCTCTCCTCTTCCCCTTCCCCAAGACCTAATCCAACTAGGAAGGGGGGAGTCCTACTCTCGGTGGGAGTAGGACTCCTCGGCGCCCTCCTAGGGCCGCCGCACCACCCCCCTTGCTCCTTTATATCTGGGGCAGGGGGCACCCCATGACACACAAGTTGATCTACGGATCGTTCCTTAGCCGTGTCGGTGCCCCCTCCACCATATTCCACTTCGTCATATCGTCGCCGAGCTTAGGCGAAGCCTGCGCCGGTGAAGTCATATCGCGGCGGAGCTTAGGCGAAGCCCTGCGTCGGTGGAGCATCATCATCGTCACCACGCCGCCGTCGTCTTGACGGAACTCATCCCGACGCTTTGCTGGATCGGAGCCGGGGATCGTCATCGAGCTGAGCGTGTGCTGAACTCGGAGGTGCCGTCGTTCGGTACTTGGATCGGTCGGATCGTGAAGACGTCGACTACATCAACAGCGTTGTTATAACGCTTCGCTTTCGGTCTCGAGGGTGCGTGGACATACACTCTCCCTCTCGTTGCTATGCCATCACCATGGTCTTGCGTGTGCGTAGGAAATTTTTTGAAATTACTCGTTCCCCAACATGGCATCGAGCCTGGTTTTATGCGTTGATGTCATATGCACGAGTAGAAGACAAGTGAGTTGTGGGCGATATAAGTCATACTGCTTACCAGCATGTCATACTTTGGTTCGGCGGTATTGTGAGATGAAGCGGCCCGGACCGACATTACGCGTACGCTTACGCGAGACTTGTTTCACCGCATCGAGCACTCGTTGCTTAAAGGTGACCGGCGGGTGTCTGTTTCTCTCACTTTAGTTGAACCGAGTGTGGCTACGCCCGGTCCTTGCGAAGGTTAAAACAGCACCAACTTGACAAACTATCGTTGTGGTTTCGATGCGTAGGTAAGAACGGTTCTTGCTCAGCCCGTAGCAGCCACGTAAAACTTGCAACAACAAAGTAGAGGACGTCTAACTTGTTTTTGCAGGGCATGTTGTGATGTGATGTGGTCAAGATGTGATGCTATATTTTATTGTATGAGATGATCATGTTTTGTAACCGAGTTATCGGCAATCGGCAGGAGCCATATGGTTGTCGCTTTATTGTATGAAATGCAAGCGCCATGTAATTGCTTTACTTTATCACTAAGCAGTAGCGATAGTCGAGAAGCAATAGTTGGCGAGACGACAACGATGCTACGATGGAGATCAAGGTGTCGCGCGGTGGCGATGGTGATCATGACGGTGCTTGAGATGGAGATCACAAGCACAAGATGATGATGACCATATCATATCACTTATATTGATTGCATGTGATGTTTATCCTTTATGCATCTTATCTTGCTTTGATTGACGGTAGCATTATAAGATGATCTCTCACTAAAATTATCAAGAAGTGTTCTCCCTGAGTATGCACCGTTGCGAAAGTTCTTCGTGCTGAGACAACACGTGATGATCGGGTGTGATAGGCTCTACATTCAAATACAACGGGTGCAAAACAGTTGCACACGCGAATACTCAGGTTAAACTTGACGAGCCTAGCATATAACAGATATGGCCTCGAACACGGAGACCGAAGGTCGAACGTGAATCATATAGTAGATATGATCAACATAGTGATGTTCACCATTGAAACTACTCCATCTCACGTGATGATCGGACATGGTTTAGTTGATTTGGATCACGTAATCACTTAGATGACTAGAGAGATGTCTGTCTAAGTGGGAGTTTTAATATGATTAATTAAACTTAAATTTATCATGAACTTAGTACCGATAGTATTTTGCTTGTCTATGTTTACTTTGTAGATAGATGGCTCGTGCTCTTGTTCCATTGAATTTTAATCGTTCCTTGAGAAAGCAAAGTTGAAAGATGATGGTAGCAATTACACGGACTGGGTCCGTAACGAGGATTATCCTCATTGCTGCACGAAGAATTACGCCCGGAAGCACCGCTGGGTGCCGAGGCTGCTGCAGAGCAACGCCGAAGTTGTGAGCGTCGCAAAGCAAAGCTGATGACTACTCTATAGTTCAGCAGCCATGCTTTACGGCTTAGAACCGGGACTTCAACGACGTTTTGAACATCATGGAGCGTATGAGATGTTCCAGGAGTTGAAGTTAATATTTCAGGCAAATGCCCGGATTAAGAGATATGAAGTCTCCAATAAGTTCTATAGCTGCAAGATGGAGGAGAATAGTTTTGTCAGTGAACATATACTCAAAATGTCTGGGTATAATAATCACTTGATTCAACTGGGAGTTACTCTTCCGGATGATAGTGTCATTGACAAATTCTCAATCACGCCACCAAGCTACAAGAGCTTCGTGATGAACTATAATATGCAAGGGATGACCAAAACAATTCCCGAGCTCTTCGCAATGCTAAAAGCATGGAGGTAGAAATCAAGAAAGAGCATCAAGTGTTGATGGTCAACAAGACCACTAGTTTCAAGAAAAAGGGCAAAGGAAAGAAGAAGGGGAACTTCAAAAAGAACAGCAAGAAAGTTGCTGCTCAAGAGAAGAAACCCAAGTCTGGACCTAAGCCTGAAACTGAGTGTTTTTACTGCAAGCAAACTGGACACTGGAAGCGGAACTGCCCCAAGTATTTGGCGGATAAGAAGGATGGCAAGGTGATCAAAGGTATATGTGATATACATGTTATTGATGTGTACCTTACTAACACTCGCAGAGTACCAGGTATTTGATCTGGTTACATTGCTAATATTTGCAACTCAAACAGAACTACGGATTAAGCGAAGATTGGCTAAGGACGAGGTGACGATGCGCGTGGGAAATGGTTCCAAAGTCGATGTGATCGCGGTTGGCACGCTACCTCTACATCTACCATCGGGATTAGTTTTAGACCTAAATAATTGTTATTTGGTGCCAGCGTTAAGCATGAACATTATATCTGGATCTTGTTTGATGCGAGACGGTTATTCATTTAAGACAGAGAATAATGGTTGTTCTATTTATATGAATAATATCTTTTATGGTCATGCACCCTTGAAGAGTGGTCTATTTTTATTAAATCTCGATATTAGTAATACACATATTCATAGTGTTGAAACCAAAAGATACAGAGTTGATAATGATAATGCAACTTATTTGTGGCACTTGCCGTTTGGGTCATATCGATGTAAAATGCATGAAGAAACTCCATCTTGATGGACTTTTGGAATCACTTGATTATGAATCACTTGGTACTTATGAACCGTGCCTCATGGGCAAGATGACTAAAACGCCGTTCTCCTAACTATGGAGCGAGCAACTGATTTGTTGGAAATCATACATCCGATGTTTGTGGTCCAATGAATGTTGAGGCACGCGGCGGGTATCGTTATTTTCTCACCTTCACAGATGATTTGAGCAGATATGGGTATATCTACTTAATGAAACACAAATCTGAAACATTTGAAAAGTTCAAAGAATTTCAGAGTGAAGTGGAAAATCATCGTAACAAGAAAATAAAATTTCTACGATCTGATCGTGGAGGAGAATATTTGAGTTACGAGTTTGGTTTACATTTGAAACAATGCGGAATAGTTTCGCAACTCACGCCACCCGGAACACCACAGAGAAATGGTGTGTCCGAACGTCGTAATCGTACTTTACTTGATATGGTGCGATCTATGATGTCTCTTACTGATTTACCGCTATCGTTTTGGGGATATGCTTTAGAGACGGCCGCATTCACGTTAAATAGGGCACCATCAAAGTCCGTTGAGACGACACCTTATGAACTGTGGTTTGGCAAGAAACCAAAGTTGTCGTTTCTTAAAGTTTGGGGCTGCGATGCTTATGTGAAGAAACTTCAACCAGATAAGCTCGAACCCAAATCGGAGAAATGTGTCTTCATAGGATACCCAAAGGAGACTGTTGGGTACACCTTCTATCACAGATCTGAAGGCAAGATTTTCGTTGCTAAATTCGGATCCTTTCTAGAAAAGGAGTTTCTCTCGAAAGAAGTGAGTGGGAGGAAAGTAGAACTTGATGAGATAATCAGATATCTGCTCCCTTATTGGAAAGTAGTTCATCACGAGAAATGGTTCTGTGACAACTACACCAATTAGTGAGGAAACTAATGATATTGATCATGAAACTTCAGATCAAGTTTCTCTTGAACTTCGTGGGTCAACCAGAGTAAAATACGCACTGAGTGGTACGGTAATCCTATTCGGAAGTCATGTTACTTGACCATGGCGAACCTACAAACTATGAAGAAGCGATGGTGAGCCCAGATTCGCAAAATGGCTGGAAGCCATGAAATCTGAGATGGGATCCATGTATGAGAACAAAGTATGGACTTTGGTTGACTTGCCCGATGATCGGCAAGCCATTGAGAATAAATGGATCTTTAAGAAGAAGACCGACGCTGATGGTAATGTAATCAGTATATAAAGCTCGACTTGTTGCGAAAGGTTTTCGACAAGTTCAAGGGTTGACTACGATGAGACTTTCTCACCCGTAGCGATGCTTAAGTCTGTCCGAATCATGTTAGCAATTGCTGCATTTTATGATTATGAAATTTGGCAAATGGATGTAAAACTGCATTCTTGAATGGATTTCTAGAAGAAGAGTTGTATATGATGCAACCAGAAGGTTTTGTTGATCCAAAGGGTGCTAACAAAGTGTGCAAGCTCCAGCGATCAATTTATGGTCCGTGCAAGCCTCTCGAGTTGGAATAAACGCTTTGATAGTGTGATCAAAGCATATGGTTTTATATGACTTTTGGAGAAGCCTCAGTATTTACAAGAAAGTGAGTGGGAGATCTGTAGCATTTCGATATTATATGTGGACGACATATTATTGATTGGAAATGATATAGAATTTCTGGATAGCATAAAAGGATACTTGAATAAAAGTTTTTCAATGAAAGACCTCGGTGAAGCTGCTTACATATTGGGCATCAAGATCTATAGAGATAGATCAAGACGCTTAATTGGACTTTCACAAAGCACATACCTTGATAAAGTTTTGAAAAAGTTCAAAATGGATCAGCAAAGAAAGGTTTTTACCTGTATTACAAGGTGTGAAATTGAGTCGACTCAATGCCCGACCACAGCAGAAGATAGAGAGAAATGAAAGATGTTCCTATGCTTCAGCCATAGGCTCTATCATGTATGCAATGCTGTGTACCAGACCGACATATGCTTAGCAATAAGCTTGGCAGGAAGGTACCAAAGTAATCCAGAGTGGATCATCGGACAGCGGTCAAGAACATCCCGAAATACCGAAAAGGACTAAGGATATGTTTCTCGTATATGGAGGTGACAAAGAGCTAGTCGTAAATGGTTACATCGATGTAAGCTTTGACACTGATCCGGACGATTCTAAATCGCAAACCGGATACGTGTTTTTATTAAACGGTGGAGCTGTCGGTTGGTGCAGTTCTAAACAAAGCATCGTGGCGGGATCTACATGTGAAGCGGAGTACATAGCTGCTTGGAAGCAGCAAATGAAGGAGTCTGGATGAAAGAGTTCATTTCGATCTAGGTGTCATACCTAGTGCATCGGGACCAATGAAGATCTTCGTGACAATCTTGGTGCAATTGCCTTGGCAAAGGAATCCAGATTTCACAAGAGGACCAAGCATATCAAGAGACGCTTCAATTCCATTCGGGACCAAGTCCAAGTGGGAGACATAGAGATTTGCAAGATACATACGGATCTAAATGTTGCAGACCCGTTGACTAAGCCTCTTCCACGAGCAAAACATGATCAGCACCAAGACTCCATGGGTGTTAGAATCATTACTGTGTAATCTAGATTATTGACTCTAGTGCAAGTGGGAGACTGAAGGAAATATGCCCTAGAGGCAATAATAAAGTTATTATTTATTTCCTTATATCATGATAAATGTTTATTATTCATGCTAGAATTGTATTAACCGGAAACATAATACATGTGTGAATACATAGACAAACATATAGTCACTAGTATGCCTCTACTTGACTAGCTCATTAATCAAAGATGGTTATGTTTCCTAACCATAGACATGTGTTGTCATTTGATTAATGGGATCACATCATTAGGAGAATGATGTGATTGACATGACCCATTCCGTTAGCTTAGCACTTGATCGCTTAGTATATTGCTATTGCTTTCTTCATGACCTATACATGTTCCTGTAACTATGAGATTATGCAACTCCGTTTACGGAGGAACACTTTGGTACTACCAAACGTCACAACGTAATCGGGTGATTATAAAGGAGTACTACAGGTGTCTCCAAAGGTACATGTTGGGTTGGCGATTTGAGATTAGGTTTTGTCACTCCGATTGTCGGAGAGGTATCTCTAGGCCTTCTCGGTAATACACATCACATAAGCCTTGCAAGCATTACAACTAATAAGTTAGTTGTGAGATGATGTATTACGGAACGAGTAAAGAGACTTGCCGGTAACGAGATTGAACTAGGTATTGGATACCGACGATCGAATCTCGGGTAAGTAACATACCGATGACAAAGGGAACAACATATGTCGTTATGCGGTTTGACCGATAAAGATCTTCGAAGAATATGTAGGAACCAATATGGGCATCCAGGTTCCGCTATTGGTTATTGACCGAGAATAGTTCTAGGTCATGTCTACATAGTTCTCGAACCCGTAGGGTCCGCACGCTTAACGCTTCGATGACAGCTTTATTATGAGTTTATAAGTTTTGATGTACCAAGTTTGTTCGAGTCCGGATGTGATCACGGACATGACGAGGAGTCTCGAAATGGTCGAGACATAAAGATTGATATATTGGAAGCCTATGTTTGACTTGGAAGGTTCCGGATGAAAACGGATTTTACCGAACACCGGGGTTACGGAACCCCGGGGATCAATGGGCCTTGATGGGCCATAAGGGAGAAGAGGAGGGCGGCCAGGGCAGGCCGCGCCCCCTCCCCTCTAGTCCGAATAGGACAAGGAGAGAGGGGGCGCGCCCCTCCCTCTTCCCCTTCCCCAAGACCTAATCCAACTAGGAAGGGGGGAGTCCTACTCCCTGGGAGTAGGACTCCTCCAGCGCCTCCCTAGGGCCGGCCGCACCCCCTGCTCCTTTATATACGGGGCAGGGGGCACCCCATGACACACAAGTTGATCTACGGATCGTTCCTTGGCCGTGTCGGTGCCCCCTCCACCATATTCCACTTCGGTCATATCGTCATGAGCTTAGGCGAAGCCCCGCGCCGGTGAAGTCATATCGTCGCGAGCTTAGGCGAAGCCCTGCGTCGGTGGAGCATCATCATCGCCACCACGCCGTCGTCTTGACGGAACTCATCCCCGACGCTTTGCTGGATCGGGCCCGGGATCGCCATCGAGCTGAACGTGTGCTGAACTCGGAGGTGCCGTCGTTCGGTACTTGGATCGGTCGGATCGTGAAGACGCATTTACTACATCAACCGCGTTGTTATAACGCTTCGCTTTCGGTCTCACGAGGGTACGTGGACATACACTCTCCCCTCTCGTTGCTATGCCATCACCATGGTCTTGCGTGTGCGTAGGAATTTTTTTTGAAATTACTACGTTCCCCAACAAGTGCCGGAGTTGAACTATAGCCTCTCGCGCGGCTAGTTGGATGGCTTGTGGCTCAAAGGAATTTGTCCTTCCGGTGAACCTGTAGGGGCGTTCTGGAGATAGACCCCTACCATAGATGTGCACAGTGGCCCAGAATTGACGGCTCTCACCACTCATGGATCCTTGGTACACAACATATTCTGGGGGCTCTTCTAACGCGAAGGCACGGCGGGTGAGGTTTGCTAGCACGGTCACAAAACCTCCAAGGTTGTTTGTCGTGGTTTCATTGTGCACGACGGGGCCAGGCATTATAGCTCGGTTTGGGGAAAGAGTTTGTGTTGTGCTGTGTTGAGGCGAGCATGCCCTTTTTATAGAAAAGGGGACGGAGTCTTTCTTCGCACGCTTGCGAATGGGACAATATAGGTGTCGGTCACTAGCGCGTGATCGACAGGCTGGGTTGATAGGTTGGGCATCGACTGCCAAAAGTGTCGGGGTCACTGTGTGGCTATCTTGCATGAGAAGCTTGGCTGGGGTTAGGTTAAGGTCTGGTGGGTTGGTTTACCTACGTTTTTCGACTTGGCTAAGATAGGATTAGCCAATGGTCAGCCTGGCTCTGATACCAAGTTTGTCAGGACCGGATTTTCGGGATATTAATTTCCAAAAAATGGTCCTTGTGCTCACCAGCCCCAGGATTACTGTTAGCTGATGAGGCACCAACTTGATACAGAAATTCCAAGCAAAATACATAATATGCAGTACAAGACCATTCTGGCCTGTGAGTACAGCAAAAGGTTTCTAGTGGTTGATGCGGAAGCGGTTTGCGGGTCATCAGTGTCTATGGGACTCCATTTCCCACAGGAACAGCTGACCAGGTTAAGTCCTATCTTCACGAGGCTGCTATCACCGTTGCTTAGGTTCCGGGGCTGTCATCACAACGCTCCTCTCCAAGCAAGAAATCTGGCCAAGACAATAGCCAGGGACAAGCCAGTGAGTACTTTGAATGTACTCGCAAATATTATGAACACGGGTATAATATATCAACCGATAATCATGCTCTAAAATATTCTATGCTCACAACGCCAGTCATAAAACAATATCCTTGATGCATCCAAGCAGGTTATTTATATACAACATGAATATGCAATAACGGGGTAGTAATAAAATGCACCGATCGGGTGTCTGAAGCGACGCCTTGAAAGGATAGTAAATAACGAGCATGCCTCACTCGGGCGTCTGAGCGACACCACATAAAGGGCTTATAAAGCAAATAAATAACAAGCATGCCGCAGTCGGGCGTATGAGCGACACCACATAAAGGGCTTATAAAGTAAATAAATAACAAGCATGCCACAGTTGGGCGTCTGAGCAACACCATATAAAGGGCTTATAAAGTAAAATAAATAACAAGCATGCCATAGTCGGGCGTCTGAGCGACACCACATAAAGGGCTTATAAATAATCACAGTGAATATCCAGGAGGTAGGACCATCCCAGGGATACTCGATAATTCAAATAATATAAAGGGGTTAGTCCATAATAATAATAATCACAATCATCACAAGTCACAAGTCATGATCCAGGTTCCGGTTTAACAGTTTCGCCTCCGAAGGCCGACACTAAGACTGACACTTGACCCATCCCAGACTGTAGTCCTTACCTATGGACACGGCTCTTCGAATAGATTTAACCTCTGCAGAGGGTGTACTCTTTACCCATGAGTAACGGATTCCTTTAGTCCATCGGGACTAATTCCATTTACGGTCTTTTAATTGAAAACACGCCTAACTCGCACACACCAGCTTAACTTACCGGTGTCTGGAATCACCCACCACACCTGTTTAGCAAAACTCTAAGTGGGGAGGCTACAACCTCGCGTAGCATGGGATCAAATTTATATCGCGCGCTCTAAGGGGTGCCCCCCTCTCGGTCCCAACCGGAAACACCCATGCCCCTGGAGCAGGTGGCATGCCTACCAGATGCAGCCGGTATCTTCCACCATGGCCTCTCTATACGGTGTGTGCTAGGAAGCGGTTTAAACTTACTGAACCATACCCTACCTGCGGCAGGGACAAGTGGTAGTACGAAGCAAGTATGGGGGTTACTGGTACAAGACTCGATCTACGGTCGACTCAGGAGGTTTAAGATTCCCTGCATTATATGCATAACAAAAATATTTCAACCAACAGGATCACCCCTCATTATACCTTACTATGCCATACCAGACATAACCATCCCGACGGAGACCGGAGACAAGCTCACGCCTACCCAAGGCAGAGGCTTTCCCGGATTCCTTTCCGGCATGCAGGCAAGGCATACGAGGACGATTACCATCACACGTATATATACTTCCAACAGCAAGGAAGTCTCCAATATGCATTCATGCAAATGATCGTGTCACCACATAAAATAACGAGTTCTCCGTATTAAGGTGGAGTTATAACCGCGTCAACCAACACACAAAAATATTATGCCAGGGTTCAGAATGCTTGCCTTCAAGGTGTGGAGAGGTGAGGTGCTCTCCAAAACTTTTGAAAGTTTTCTTCTCCTCCAGAAATCCTATTTTTGAAATTATTCAAATTAACACATAGCTTTTAAACAGTAGAAAAAAGTTGTCTGAATTTTTTTCATAAATCTGAAAATAAAGTAGACAATATTTGAGAGAGGTAGAAAAAGGAATCAACTCATTTGGAGTTTTATTTTAAAAGATATAGCCAGTCAAAGTTTAGTCAACTTTCTCTTTTTAAAATAAACTGAAAAAAAAGAAAAATCTTTCGAAAAGAGTCCACGTCGAACACGTACTTTGGGAATACGCCTCCACTTAAAACACGTGGTGGCGGGGCTGGGTCACTGACAGTGGGTCTAGCGGGCCCACTGGTCAGGTTTGACCAGCCTTCTTTCCAGGAATGACTCCATAGAAACTCATGTTGCTGGTACTGAGTCTAGACATAGGAATGCCCATCCCTTTCAATGTCTCTGCGTATAGTATATTCAGGCTACTGCTGAAGGAAATATGCCCTAGAGGCAATAATAAAGTTATTATTTATTTCCTCATATCATGATAAATGTTTATTATTCATGCTAGAATTGTATTAACCGGAAACATGATACATGTGTGAATACATAGACAAACATATAGTCACTAGTATGCCTCTACTTGACTAGCTCATTAATCAAAGATGGTTATGTTTCCTAACCATAGACATGTGTTGTTATTTGATTAACGGGATCACACCATTAGGAAAATGATGTGATTGACATGACTCATTCCGTTAGCCTAGCACTTGATCGTTTAGTATATTGCTATTCTTTCTTCATGACTTAAACATGTTCCGATAACTATGAGATTATGCAACTCCCGTTTACCGGAGGAACACTTTGGGTGCTACCAAACGTCACAACGTAACTGGGTGATTATAAAGGAGTACTACAGGTGTCTCCAAAGGTACATGTTGGGTTGGCGTATTTCGAGATTAGGTTTTGTCACTCCGATTGTCGGAGAGGTATCTCTAGGCCTTCTCGGTAATACACATCACATAAGCCTTGCAAGCATTGCAACTAATAAGTTAGTTACGAGATGATGTATTACGGAACGAGTAAAGAGACTTGCCGGTAACGAGATTGAACTAGGTATTGGATACCGACGATCGAATCTCGGGCAAGTAACATACCGATGACAAAGGGAACAACGTATGTCGTTATGCGGTTTGACCGATAAAGATCTTCAGAGAATATGCAGGAACCAATATGGGCATCCAGGTTCCGCTATTGGTTATTGACCGAGAATAGTTCTAGGTCATGTCTACATAGTTCTCGAACCCGTAGGGTCCGCACGCTTAACGTTACGATGACAGTTTTATTAAGAGTTTATAAGTTTTGATGTACCGAAGTTTATTCGAGTCCGGATGTGATCACGGACATGACGAGGAGTCTCGAAATGGTCGAGACATAAAGATTGATATATTGGAAGCCTATATTTGGATATCGGAATGGTTCCGGTGAAATCGGATTTTACCGGAACAGCGGGGTTACGGAACCCCCGGGGATGTTGGGCCTTAGTGGGCCATGAGGGAGAAGAGGAGGGCCGCCAGGGGGCAGGCGCGCCCCCCCCCCTAGTCCGAATAGGACATGGAGGGGGGGCCCTCTCCTCTCTTCCCTCCCCTTTCCTTCTCCAACAAGGCAGAGGGGAGTCCTACTCCGGTGGGAGTAGGACTCCTCCAGTGCACCCTATGTGGGCCGGCCGCACCTCCCCTCCCTCCTTTATATACGGGGCAGGGGCACCCCATAACACACAAGTTGATCTACGGATCGTCCCTTAGCCGTTATGGTGCCCCCTCCACCATATTCCACTTCGTCATATCGTCATGGAGCTTAGGCGAAGCCCCGCGCCGTGGAGCATCATCATCGTCACCACGCCGTCGTCTTGACGGAACTCATCCCCGACGCTTTGCTGGATCGGAGCCCGGGATCGTCATCGAGCTGGGCGTGTGCTGAACTCGGAGGTGCCGTGACGCTCGGTACTTGGATCGGTCGGATCGTGAAGACGTTTACTACATCAACCGCGTTGTCATAACGCTTCGCTTCGGTCTCTGACGAGGGTGCGTGGACAATACTCTCCCCTCTCGTTGCTATGCATCACCATGGTCTTGCGTGTGCGTGGGAATTTTTTTGAAATTACTACGTTCCCCAACAGTGGCATCCGAGCCTGGTTTTATGTGTTGATGTTATATGCACGAGTAGAACACAAGTGAGTTGTGGGCGATATAATTCATACTGCTTACCAGCATGTCATACTTTGGTTCAGCGGTATTGTGAGATGAAGCGCCCGGACCGACATTACGCGACGCTTACGCGAGACTGGTTTCACCGCCATGCAGCACTCGTTGCTTAAAGGTGATCGGCGGGTGTCTGCTCTCTCAATTTAGTTGAATCGAGTGTGGCTACGCCCGGTCCTTGCGAAGGTTAAAACAGCACCAACTTGACAAACTATCGTTGTGGTTTTGATGCATAGGTAAGAACGGTTCTTGCTCAGCCCGTAACAGCCACGTAAAATTTGCAACAACAAAGTAGAGGACGTCTAACTTGTTTTTGCAGGGCATGTTGTGATGTGATATGGTCAAGACGTGATGCTATATTGTATGAGATGATCATGTTTTGTAACCGAGTTATCGGCAACTCGCAGGAGCCATATGGTTGTCGCTTTATTGTATGAAATGCAAACGCCATGTAATTGCTTTACTTTATCACTAAGCGGTAGCGATAGTCGTAGAAGCAATAGTTGGCAAGACGACAACGATGCTACGATGGAGATCAAGGTGTCGCGCCGGTGACGATGGTGATCACGACGGTGCTTCGGAGATGGAGATCACAAGCACAAGATGATGATGGCCATATCATATCACTTATATTGATTGCATGTGATGTTTATCCTTTATGCATCTTATCTTGCTTTGATTGATGGTAGCATTTTAAGATGATCTCTCACTAATTATCAAGAAGTGTTCTCCCGAGTATGCACCGTTGCCAAAGTTCGTCGTGCCTGCACACCACGTGATGATCGGGTGTGATAAGCTCTCGTCCATCTACAACGGGTGCAAGCCAGTTTTGCACACGAGAATACTCAGGTTAAACTTGACGAGCCTAGCATATGCAGATATGGCCTCGAACACGGAGACCGAAGGTCGAGCGTGAATCATATAGTAGATATGATCAATATAGTGATGTTCACCATTGAAAACTACTCCATCTCACATGATGATCGGTTATGGTTTAGTTGATTTGGATCACGTGATCACTTAGATGACTAGAGAGATGTCTATCTAAGTGGGAGTTCTTAAGTAATATGATTAATTGAACTTAAATTTATCATGAACTTAGTACCGATAGTATTTTGCTTGTCTATGTTTACTGTAGATAGATGGCTCGTCTTTGTTGTTCCGTTGAATTTTAATGCGTTCCTTGAGAAAGCAAAGTTGAAAGATGATGGTAGCAATTACGGACTGGGTCCGTAACTTGAGGATTATCCTCATTGCTGCACGTAAGAATTACGCCCCGGAAGCACCGCTGGGTGCCAGGCCTGCTGCAGAACAACGCCATAAGTTGTGAACGTCTGGCGAGCAAAGCTGATGACTACTCTATAGTTCAATGTACCATGCTTTACGGCTTAGAACCGGTCTTCAACGACGTTTTGAACGTCATGGAGCATATGAGATGTTCCAAGAGTTGAAGTTAATATTTCAAGCAAATGCCGGATTGAGAGATATGAAGTCTCCAATAAGTTCTATAGCTGCAAGATGGAGGAGAATAGTTACATCGGTGAGCATATACTCAAAATGTCCGGGTATAATAATCACTTGATTCAACTGGGAGTTAATCTTCCGGATGATAGTGTCATTGACAGAATTCTCCAATCACTGCCACCAAGCTACAAGAGCTTCGTGATGAACTATAATATGCAAGGGATGACCAAGACAATTCCCGAGCTCTTCGCAATGCTAAAAGCTGCGGAGGTAGAAATCAAGAAAGAGCATCAAGTGTTGATGGTCAACAAGACCACTAGTTTCAAGGAAAAGGGCAAAGGGAAGAAGAAGGGGAACTTCAAAAAGAACAGCAAGAAAGTTGCTGCTCAAGAGAAGAAACCCAAGTCTGAACCCAAGCCTGAAACTGAGTGTTTCTACTGCAAGCAAACTGGTCACTGGAAGCGGAACTGCCCCAAGTATTTGGCGGATAAGAAGGATGGCAAGGTGAACAAAGGTATATGTGATATACATGTTATTGATGTGTACCTTACTAGAGCTCGTAGTAGCACCTGGGTATTTGATACTGGTTCTGTTGCTAATATTTGCAACTCAAAACAGGGACTACGGAATAAGCGAGCATTGGCAAAGGACGAGGTGACAATGCGCTGTGGAACGGTTCCAAAGTCGATGTGATCGCGGTCGGCACGCTACCTCTACATCTACCTTCGGGATTAGTTTTAGACCTAAATAATTGTTATTTGGTGCCGCGTTGAGCATGAACATTATATCTGGATCTTGTTTGATGCAAGACGGTTATTCATTTAAATCAGAGAATAATGGTTGTTCTATTTATATGAGTAATATCTTTTATGGTCATGCACCCTTGAAGAGTGGTCTATTTTTATTAAATATCGATAGTAGTAATACACATATTCATAATGTCGAAGCCAAAAGATGCAAAGTTAATAATGATAGTGCAACTTATTTGTGGCACTGCCGTTTAGGTCATATCGGTGTAAAGCGCATGAAGAAACTCCATACTGATGGACTTTTGGAATCACTTGATTATGAATCACTTGGTACTTATGAACCGTGCCTCATAGGCAAGATGACTAAAACACCGTTCTCGGTTCTATGGAGAGAGCAACAGATTTGTTGGAAATCATACATACAGATGTATGTGGTCCTATGAATGTTGAAGCTCGTGGCGGATATCGTTATTTTCTCACCTTCACAGATGATTTAAGCAGATATGGGAATATCTTCTTAATGAAGCATAAATCTGAAACATTTTAAAAGTTCAAAGAATTTCAGAGTGAAGTTGAAAATCATCGTAACAAGAAAATAAAATTTCTACGATCTGATCGTGGAGGAGAATATTTGAGTTACTGAGTTTGGTCTACATTTGAAAAATTGCGGAATAGTTTCGCACTAACGCCACCGGAACACCACAGCGTAATGGTGTGTCCGAACGTCATAATCGTACTTTACTAGATATGGTGCGATCTATGATGTCTCTTACCGATTTACCGCTATCGTTTTGGGGTTATGCTTTAGAGACGGCCGCATTCACGTTAAATAGGGCACCATCAAAATCCGTTAAGACGACTCCTTATGAACTATGGTTTGGCAAGAAACCAAAGTTGTCATTTCTGAAAGTTTGGGGCTGCGATGCTTATGTGAAAAAACTTCAACCTGATAAGCTTGGACCCAAATCGGAAAATGTGTCTTCATAGGATACCCAAAGGAAACAGTTGGGTACACCTTCTATCACAGATCCGAAGGCAAGACATTCGTTGCTAAGAATGGATCCTTTCTAGAGAAGGAGTTTCTCTCGAAAGAAGTGAGTGGGAGAAAAGTAGAACTTGATGAGGTAACAGTACCAGCTCCCTTATTGGAAAATGGTTCATCACGAAATCGGTTCTGTGACACCTACACCAATTAGTGAGGAAGTTAATGATGATGATCATGAAACTTCAGATCAAGTTTCTGCTGAACTCGTGAGGTCAACTAGAGTAAGATCCGCACTGAGTGGTACGGTAATCCTATTCGGAAGTCATGTTACTTGACCATGGTGAACCTACAAACTATGAAGAAGCGATGGTGAGCCCAGATTCGAAAAATGGCTGGAAGCCATGAAATCTGAGATGGGATCCATGTATGAGAACAAAGTATGGACTTTGGTTGACTTGCCGATGATCGGCAAGCCATTGAGAATAAATGGATCTTTAAGAAGAAGACTAACGCTGATGGTAATGTAATCTGTCTATAAAGCTCGACTTGTTGCAAAAGGTTTTCGACAAGTTCAAGGGGTTGACTACGATGAGACTTTCTCACCGTGGCGATGCTTAAGTGTGTCCGAATCATGTTAGCAATTGCTGCATTTTATGATTATGAAATTTGGCAAATGGATGTAAAACTGCATTCTTGAATGGATTTCTAGAAGAAGAGTTGTATATGATGCAACCAGAAGGTTTTGTTGATCCAAAAGTGCTAACAAAGTGTGCAAGCTCCAGCGATCAATTTATGGTCAGTGCAAGCCTCTCGGAGTTGGAATAAACGCTTTGATAGTGTGATCAAAGCATATGGTTTTATCTGAGACTTTTGGAGAAGCTTGTATTTACAAGAAAGTGAGTGGGAGCTCAGAGCATTTCGATATTATATGTGGACGACATATTATTAATTGGAAATAATATAGAATTTCTGGATAGCATAAAAGGATACTTGAATAAAAGTTTTCAATGAAAGACCTCGGTGAAGCTGCTTACATATTGGGCATCAAGATCTATAGAGATAGATCAAGACGCTTAATTGGACTTTCACAAAGCACATACCTTGATAAAGTTTTGAAAAAATTCAAAATGGATCGTGCAAAGAAAGGTTTTTACCTGTATTACAAGGTGTGAAATTGAGTCGACTCAATGCCCGACCACAGCAGAAGATATAGAGAAAATGAAAGATGTTCCTATGCTTCAGCCATAGGCTCTATCATGTATGCAATGCTGTGTACCAGACCGACGTATGCTTAGCAATAAGCTTGGCAGGAAGGTACCAAAGTAATCCAGAGTGGATCATCGACAGCGGTCAAGAACATCCTGAAATACCGAAAAGGACTAAGGATATGTTTCTCGTATATGGAGGTGACAAAGAGCTAGTCGTAAATGGTTACGTCGATGCAAGCTTTGACACTGATCCGGACGATTCTAAATCGCAAACCGGATACGTGTTTTTATTAAACGGTGGAGCTATCAGTTGGTGCAGTTCTAAACAAAGCGTCATGGCGGTATCTACATGTGAAGCGGAGTACATAGCTGCTTCGGAAGCAGCAAATGAAGGAGTCTGGATGAAAGAGTTCATTTCCGATCTAGGTGTCATACCTAGTGCATCGGGACCAATGAAGATCTTCTGTGACAATACTGGTGCAATTGCCTTGGCAAAGGAATCCAGATTTCACAAGAGGACCAAGCATATCAAGAGACGCTTCAATTCCATTCGGGACCAAGTCCAAGTGGGAGACATAGAGATTTGCAAGATACATACGGATCTGAATATTGCAGACCCATTGACTAAGCCTCTTCCACGAGCAAAACATGATCAGCACCAAGACTCCATGGGTGTTAGAATCATTACTGTGTAATCTAGATTATTGACTCTAGTGCAAGTGGGAGACTGAAGGAAATATGCCCTAGAGGCAATAATAAAGTTATTATTTATTTCCTCATATCATGATAAATGTTTATTATTCATGCTAGAATTGTATTAACCGGAAACATGATACATGTGTGAATACATAGACAAACATATAGTCACTAGTATGCCTCTACTTGACTAGCTCATTAATCAAAGATGGTTATGTTTCCTAACCATAGACATGTGTTGTTATTTGATTAATGGGATCACATCATTAGGAGAATGATGTGATTGACATGACCCATTCCGTTAGCCTAGCACTTGATCGCTTAGTATATTGCTATTGCTTTCTTCATGACTTATACATGTTCCGATAACTATGAGATTATGCAACTCCGCCATCGGAGGAACACTTTGGTGCTACCAAACGTCTGGCAACGTAATGGGTGATTATAAAGGAGTACTACAGGTGTCTCCAAAGGTACATGTTGGGTTGGCGATTTCGAGATTAGGTTTTGTCACTCCGATTGTCTGGAGAGGTATCTCTAGGCCTTTCTCGGTAATACACATCACATAAGCCTTGCAAGCATTGCAACTAATAAGTTAGTTATGAGATGATGTATTACGGAACGAGTAAAGAGACTTGCGGTAACGAGATTGAACTAGGTATTGGATACCGACGATCGAATCTCGGGCAAGTAACATACCGATGACAAAGGGAACAACGATGTCGTTATGCGGTTTGACCGATAAAGATCTTCGAGAATATGTAGGAACCAATATGGGCATCCAGGTTCCGCTATTGGTTATTGACCGAGAATAGTTCTAGGTCATGTCTACATAGTTCTCGAACCCGTAGGGTCCGCACGCTTAACGTTACGATGACATTTTATTATGAGTTTACAAGTTTTGATGTACCGAAGTTTATTCGGAGTCCCGGATGTGATCACGGACATGACGAGGAGTCTCGAAATGGTCGAGACATAAAGATTGATATATTGGAAGCCTATATTTGATATCGGAATGGTTCCGGTGAAATCGGATTTTACGGAACACCGGGTTACCGAAACCTCCCGGGGATGTTGGGCCTTAGTGGGCCATGAGGGAGAAGAGGAGGGCGGCCAGGGGCAGGCCGCGCCTCCCCCCCCTAGTCCGAATAGGACAAGGAGGGGGGCGGCGCCCCCCTTCCTCTTTCCCCTCCCCCCTTTCCTTCTCCAACAAGGCAAGAGGGGGGAGTCCTACTCCCGGTGGGAGTAGGACTCCTCTAGGCGCACCCTATAAGGGCCGGCCGCACCTCCCGCTCCCTCCTTTATATACGGGGGCAGGGGGGCACCCCATAACACACAAGTTGATCTACGGATCGTTCCTTAGCCGTGTGCGGTGCCCCCCTCCACCATATTCCACTTCGGTCATATCGTCGCGGAGCTTAGGCGAAGCCCTGCGCCGGTGGAGCATCATCATCGTCACCATGCCGTCATGCTGACGGAACTCATCCCCGAAGCTTTGTTGGATCGGAGCCCGGGGATCGTCATCGAGCTGAACGTGTGCTGAACTCGGAGGTGTCGTACGTTCGGTACTTGGATCGGTCGGATCATGAAGACGTACGACTACATCAACCGCGTTGTCATAACGCTTCCGCTTACGGTCTACGAGGGTACGTGGACAATACTCTCCCCTCTCGTTGCTATGCCATCACCATGATCTTGCATGTGCGTAGGAATTTTTTTGAAATTACTACGTTCCCCAACAACTGCCACCATCCATCAACACTTTAGTCAGTCGAGTGCCTTCGACGACTGGGTCAACCACCAGAGCTTGCCTCCCAGGGGTGGCTATGTGTGTCGGGTGATCAGACTAGTCGAATGTGATGGCAGTCTGAGACCATTTCAGATAATTGGGTGTCGCCGGAGCGACCATATTCACATCTCGGTTGATAACTTTGAATCGACTTTTGCTTTCAACTTCAGCAAAAACATCAGGGTGGAATTGACCTGGGGATATCCATCATCACTATCCTCTTTGTCCTCAACTTTGTCCGACTCCTTTTCCTTATCTTTGTGCTGTTTCCCCTGGAATTGCTGGATCAAGAGCCGACACTGTCGAGTGGTATGTTTCGGGTAAATGAATTTACCCTCCTTATCTTTTTTCGTGTGGATGTGGCACGGCAAATCCATCACGTCATTTCCTTCCTTATCCTTCACCT
The DNA here is from genome assembly GCA_021605205.1 of Aegilops longissima. Classification (NCBI taxonomy): domain Eukaryota; kingdom Viridiplantae; phylum Streptophyta; class Magnoliopsida; order Poales; family Poaceae; genus Aegilops; species Aegilops longissima. The sequence continues at coordinate 17,918,745 of CM038680.1, forward strand.
TCTTAGGGTTCCAAGGCCCTTTGGGATTCCCTTTAAACTTTCCTTGAGTCACGGCCAAGGCTTCTCCAGGAGCAGCTGGCTCGGCTTTCCGCTTCTGCTTCCGACTGGAGTTCCCTCCTCCGGTTTTGTGGGTGACTGACTTGTGCTTGCCACTCCGGAGCCGATCCTCCTCTTCACCATTGGCATACTTGGTGGTTATCTCCATCATTCGACTCAGAGACATGTCTCCGTTTCGACCAAATTTCAGGTTTAGCTCTCTGTACTTAACGCCTTCCTTGAAGGCACAAACTGCCTGGTGATCGGATACATTCTCTACCGTGTGATACAATGTGATCCATCTCTAGATGTAATCTCTCAAAGTTTCATTCGACTTTTGCACACAAGACTGCAGCTCTGTCAGCCCTGCTGGTCGCTTGCAAGTTCCTTCAAACGTTCTGAGAAACACTCGGGCAAGATCTTCCCAAGTGTAAATGATGCTGGGTGCTAACTGATTCAACCATGCTCTGGCCGAGCCCTCCAACATAAGAGGCAGATGTTTCATGGCCACCTCATCATTGCCGCCGCCAATCTGAACAGCCACTCGGTAGTCTTCAAGCCAAGTATCAGGCTTGGACTCACCAGTGAACTTACTGACTCCAGTCGCCAACCTGAAGTCGGGAGGAATCACCACAGCCCTGATGGCTCTGCTGAAACACTCTGGTCCCGAGACGTGCACTCTGCTGCTGGTGGGTACATCTCTGTCGTGACCCTCTCGGTGAGCTCTGTTCCTGTCGACCAAACCTTGAACGATAATGGATCTCGCATCAAAGCCTGGTTCCCTGGGGTCGACTGGAATCCTTCGCCCAACACTGTGCTGGCGTCTATCATCCTGTTGTCGAGGCGCGTACGATCCACCCCATGGGGGAGGGGTGGGCACCCGACGTCGATCATCGCGATCGATTCGGTGATCATACTGCTCATGGTTCTTGTACTAATCATGCCGGTCTCCACGCCCCTCACGCCTCGGGGGCGATCTGGGGCTATGAGCCGACTGGACTATATTTGCAGCTACGGATCTGTTGTGAATCCTATTCCGCGACTGCGATACAGCTGAATTTTGATCTCCTGCTGCCCGGAGTAAATCTCTGATCTGTAACAAGCCTCTGCCTGCCTCTGACTGGGAAGGCTGAATTGACTCTGCTATAAGGGATGCAGCTGCTAAATTTTGAATCAGAGTTCGATATACCTGAGTCGGTGGTGGAAAGAGTTGACGTCGACTGGATTCCGGAACCCGTTGCCGCGCACGCTCGTCGAGTGCTCGCTGAAGGTTCTCCAGTCGAGTGCGCTCAGCCAAATTGGCCAAGCGCGCGTCCTCTAAGGCACGAGCCTCAGGGGTTTCTCCAACGATAGGAGTGTGCAATGCATCCATGTTCCGGCGACGGAGATCTTCCCTCTGCAGCGAAGTGAGTGGCTCGGGGAGATATTCTTCATGGGCATGCGACGGATCGCCTCCGCCGTCGCCTCCGTTGGTGCGGGGAAAACCAGGAGGACCGCGTGGTCCATCGACCATAAGAACCTCCGCCGCTGGATCACTGCAGTCGCACTCGGATGTAGTCTCTACGGAGCCAGTCGACAGGTCAAACAGGCCGTAGAGAGATTCGTCGGGCTCGATTGCCGCGACTTGGGGGGTGGCCGACTGGCGAGCCACCACGTGCCTCACCCATCGCTGAAGCCTCGACCGACCGGAGCGCTTGCGCCGACGGGAAACGGGGGGAGAGGACGACACAGGGGTCGACCGATACTGGGTCGACGTTTGCCGTAGGAGAACGCCGCGGACGCACGCGCGAAAGTGTGTCGCCTCGCGGACAGGGAGCGCGTCGACGTCGAGCGGAGCCTCCTGAAGCCAAGCAGAGTCGTCAGCGATGAACGTGAGCGCGCCGAGACGGATCTCGCGGCCCTCAACCAAAACTCCGCCTGAAACCATGGTCAAGGAGGTCGGAAAAATTGCAACTTCTCCACTAAGTCGCTAAGACACCTGCCCCACGGTGGGCGCCAACTATCATGGTTCTAAGTCTGACAGTAGTGTAGGGGGGTAGGTCTGGAGAGGCAAGATCCTAGCTATGGAGTAGTTGTATACGCAAGGGATTTACGAGTTCAGGCCCTTCTCGGAGGAAGTAACAGCCCTACGTCTCGGAGCCCGGAGGCAATCGACTGGATTATATGCGTATGAGTTACAGGGTGCGAACCCTTTACACCGAGGAGGGGGTGGCTTATAGAGTCCGCTGCACCCCTCCGCCCTCGCCACGCAGGGTTTAAGATACATTAGGATTGGGCGCATCGTAATGCTACACATAAAGTGCTATGATGACCATAAAAGCTACTTAATGACCGACCGTTGGCGTGCAGAGTGACTTTAGATCTCCTGGCTGTCGAGTGGTTGGCTTCATGGTCGAGTGGTTGGCTTCATGGTCGAGTGTCTTTGAGTCTGTCGAGTGGAACACTTCTGAGTTGATTGACAGGTGGTTTCTTCTAGAGATGTCCTTGGGTAGGGTAGTTTGGACAGGTCCATGACCCTACCCTAGGTACATAGCTTCATCAGTGTCTACTTACCCTCGTAGACCGTAAGCGGAAGTGTTTCACAATGCGGTTGTTGTAGTCGAACTTTCTTCACGATCCACCGATCGAGTACTGAACGTGCGGCACCTCTGAGTTCTGCACACGTTCAGCTCGGTGACGTCCCTCGCCTTCTTGATCCAGCAAGACGTCGAGGTAGTAGATGAGTTCCGTCATCATGACGGCATGGCGACGGTGTTGGTGAAGTGATCTCCACAGGGCTTCGCGTAAGCACTACAAAAATATGACCGAGGAAGTAAACGGTGAAGGGGGCGGCCGCACACGGCTAGGCAATTGTCTCGTTGTGCTAGGAACCCCCATCCCAAATATATATAGGTGGGGGAGGAGGGAGCATCCAGGAGGGCGCGCCAAGTAGGCCGAATCCTACTTGGGGTTCTTCCCCAATTCGGCCCCCTACCATATTTGTCGGAAGGGAAAAGGAAGAGAGGGCAGAGGAAAGGAAGGGGAGGACGACTCCCCCCGCTTCCCTTCTCCCACTTGGCCGGCGGCCTAGGAGGTGTGCGCCAACCCCTTCTGGGCTGGTGTGCTCCTTCCCCTTTGGCCCATGTGGCCCATTAACCTCTCGGGGTGTCCGGTAACCCCTCCGTTTTACTCCGATAAATACCCGATACCCTCCGGAACACTTCCGGTGTCCGAATACTATCATCCTATATATCAATCTTTACCTCTCGGCCATTTTGACACTCCTCGTCAAGTCCGTGATCACATCCGGGACTCCGAACAAAATTTGGTCACCAAATCATATAACTCATATAACACTATATCGTCAACGAACATTAAGCGTGGGGACCTACGGGTTCGAGAACTATGTAGACATGACCAAGACACCTCTCCGGTCAATAACCAATAGCAGAACATGGATTCTCATATTGGCTCCCACATATTCTACAAATATCTTTATTGGTCGAACCGTTATGACAATATACGTTATTCCCTTTGTCCATCGGTATGTTACTTGCCCGAGATTCGCTCGCAGTATCTTCATACCTAGTTCAATCTTGTTACCGGCAAGTCTCTTTACTCGTTCTGTAGTACATCATCCTGCAACTAACTCATTAGTCACTTTTCTTGCAAGGCTTCTTGTGATGTGTATTACTGAGAGGGCCTAGAGATACCTCTCCGATACTCGGAGTGACAAATCCTAATCTCGATCTATGCCAACCCAACAAACACCTTCATAGATACCTATAGAGCATATTTATGATCACCCAGTTACGTTGTGATGTTTGATAGCACACAAGGTATTCGTGCGGTATTCGGGAGATGCATAATCTCATAGTCGAAGGAATATGTATTTGACATCAAGAAAGCGATAGCAATAAACTGAACGACCAATATGCTAAGCTAACGGATGGGTCTTGTCCATCACATCATTCTCCTAATGATGTGATCCCGTTCATCAAATGACAACACATGTCTATGGTTAGGAAATTTAACCATCTTTGATTAATGAGCTAGTCTAGTAGAGGCTTACTAGGGACACGGTGTTTTGTCTATGTATCCGCACATGTATGAAGTTTCCGGTTAACACAATTATAGCATGAATAATAAACATTTATCATGAAATAAGAAAATATAAAATAGCAACTTTATTATTGCCTCTAGGGCATATTTCCTTCAGTCTCCCACTTGCACTAGAGTCAATAATCTAGATTACATTGTAATGAATCTAACACCCATGGAGTCTTGGTGCTGATCATATTTTGCTCGCCGAAGAGGCTTAGTCAACGGGTCTGCCACATTCAGATCCGTATCTGGGGAAACTAAGGAAGATAGTATCCTGGTTTGCGGAAGAGCGAGATCTGAAGGAGGCGGCGTGGGCGGCGTACAAGAAGCTCACGGAGGCGGAGGATCTCCGCCTCACCCCGACAGGCGAGCCAGTGGGAGCACTCAGGATGCTGCTCTGGGTGATGGAGGAGGTTGCGTCAGATGACCCCAGGCAGGCCATAAACTGGAAGGCATTCCACCCGCGCTGTCGTGCTCCGACCGGAGCATCGGAGTTTGTGGACGGGGTGGTGATGGGTCTCCCTGCGCCAAATCAAACTGCAAAGCAGAAGGAGCACGCAGATCTGGAGATACCTGGGCAGAAGAAGTGCAAGGAGGAGATGAAGCCTGGTTCAAAGAAGAAGATGAAGATGTCGTTGGTGCTCAGGATGTCTCTTCGTTTCCCATGCTGCCTGCCACGCCTGCTCAGCCTCGCTCGCTCCCTGGGCAGGGAGTAGGGACCTCGCCGACCGGCAATCGTTTCTGGTTGTTGTCCGGTGAAGGACCCGATGACGAGGCCGGTGCCTCATTGGAGACAAAAGGTAATTCTGCAAATCTCAATAAATATTTACTTTCGCCAAATTCTAGGAAGGAGGGGGGGGTAAACATAGAAAGGATAGAGAGAAGAAGCACAAAGGATCTAGGAGTGAAAACAATCAAAAATGCACTTCCCTCGATTGGGGGAGTGTCATGAGATAGATTATGTTGTGTTCAATGGGGATAAATCAAAATGTGATGCAATAGTTATTCAGAACCAGATGGGAAAGAGACAGTTATCGCTAATCCCTGATTTCTGGTCTGACAGAGATATGGAGATTGGAGATTTATTGTGTACTTATTGCAGAGTAGATAGTGAGAAAATGGATATCTCTGATGATATTCTTAAAGGAGACAAATACCAGTATCAACTGAAAATCCCCGGGCGTGTTTTGACCCAGGTGGGAAAAAGTAGATCGGAGAGGGGGCTGGATGAAAATATGGTGAAGGCATATTCGGGTGATGCGCTTTCCCTTTCCTTCACTGGTATAAATGAGCGGGTGGGTTTGACGGGGGTTGGGGAGCTTGATGTCTATGAAGAGTTAGGGTTTCCCCCTCCGCCGCCACCCAGAGAAGAAGATTTGAACATAAACTTTGGTGCCTTTCGTGGCGCAGGTAGATCCAACAGAGGGGGGAGGGAAATATTTTAGCATAGAAAAAGAGAGGAAGATTTTGACAAGTATGAAGACGGGAGAAGAAACTTTGTCAGAAGAGATCTGGATCAGAGGGCTTTTGAGGGGGGAGAAGAACAGTTGGAAAAGGAGAGCAAGAACAGCACCATGATGAGAAGCAAGACAGGAGCAGTGTATCAAGACCCGCCTCAACAAAAATAAGGTGATCTGTGCACGATGCGTTTTTCTAGGGTTTGGCGGAGACGGGGCGACGCCCAGCCGCCGCCACCACGCACGCCACCGCCGGTGAGGACGGCGCTATCTCCGCACAGGGAGGCCATCTCCGGGGCGGCTATGTTATGCTCTCATCGCCAAGGCGCGGCTCGTCGCCATTGCGGCTCCGCCGCCAAGGCGGCTCGTCCGCCATTGCGGCTCCGGCCGCCAAGGCGGCCTCGTCCGCTGCACCAGCAATTCGAGAAGCTGTGCACAGGTGACAGATGTGGGAAGGAGTATGAACTCCAAATCATATGGCGGCAGCCACGCAGAGAAGCGAGATGTGGGTGTGGATGGGGCGTCCTTTCACCAGCAGATACTCAGTTTGACCCTGGTGGCTCTAACAGAAATCCTAGAGATATATCGCCGCCACAATCAAACGCGACAACAACAGTAGGGGCAATGAACTGCTTGGTGTGGAATTGTCGCGGGGTCGGCGGAGCTCGGACAGTCCGCGAACTGGTGTCCCTTAATCAAGTGCATCACCCCCGATTCATCTTTTTATCTGAGACTAGACAAGCCAAAGAGAAAGTTCAGCGTTTATGCAATCGTTTGGGCCTGAGAGGATTTGCTGGAGTTAGTAGTGTAGGATTTAGCGGAGGGCTGGCTCTCTTCTGGGACGAACACCTACATGTTGAAATAAAAGAGATCACTGCGGAAGATCTTAAACTTTGGTCTCACCGATGTAATAATATTCAAAAACAAATTCAACTCAGGGACTGGGGCTCCATGTTGTTCCACCTTGCCGGGAGAATTTAGCCCCCCGCTACATGTAATTTTATTTCTCTCCTTAACCCCCATGTACTCTCTGTTCTCCCTGAGATCTGTAACACCCTGATGGTTGGCAATAAAGGTTCAGGCAGGCGTAAGCCTGCCGTTGACGCGTCAAAAAAAAAAAAGAGATCACTGCAAGATACATCGATGTATATGTTGGTGTTGTTCCGGGTACAGCCACATGGAGGTTAACGTGTGTCTACGGGGAGCCCAAGGTGGAAAATAGACACTTAATGTGGGACACTCTTCGGCAACTCAAAGTAAAATCAGACCTTCCATGGACAGTAATGGGCGATTTCAACGAAGCCCGTTGGCAGTTTGAACACTTTTCCTTTACTCGTCGTGCGGAATGGCAAATGGCGGCCTTCAGAGATGTCCTTGATGAGTGTGAGCTCACAGACTTGGGATTTAAAGGTGTCCCTTTCACTTATGATAATAAGAGAGGTGCGAGAAAGAATGTGAAGGTAAGGCTCGATCGGGTTGTTGCCGACGGCAATTGGAGAGATATGTTTGCAGATGCATCGGTGGAACATATTGTCTCATCCCGCCAGATCATTGTATCCTGCTAGTTCATCTTCGTGGAGAACAACCAGTCCAAAACAAGCGCCGATGCAGACAGTATGAACTCTTTTGGGAGAGAGCGTCCGACCTGCCAGAATTTATTGAAAAGGTATGGGCGAGGTTGGGGATAAGAGTAACACAGGAGCTATCCAGGGTGCTTAGGGAATGTGATGAGATCGCTGCAGGACTGGAGTAAGAGCAAGTTTGGGAATATCCTGAAAGAGCTTGAGCTGGTCCGTAATGAACTGAATAGTCTACTACTAAATGGGGCTAATAGCAAAGAAGTGAGGAAGGTGTCGCTTAAGCTTGATGAACTCTTATATAAAGAAGAAATGCTTTGGCTGCAGCGGTCTAGAGTCAACTGGCTCAAAGAGGGGGATCAGAATACAAAGTTTTTCACAAGAAAGCAGTGTGGCGTGCGAAAAAGAATAAGATTGTGAAATTACAGAAGGATGATGGCAGTTGGGTGTCCTCTACGGCCGAGATGGAGGAATTAGCTACTGCGTTTCTTTCAAGAGTTGTTTAGTCGAGACCCCAACCTTAATCCAAGTGACATTGTGAATCTGTTTGAAGAAAAGGTCTCAAAGGATATGAACGATGATTTGTGCAAAGAATTCTCGATAAAGAAATTTCTGATGCTCTCTTTGAAATTGGGCCACTTAAGGCTCCAGTGCAGATGGATTCCCTGCGAGGTTTTATCGAGAAACTGGGGTATCATGAAAGAAGAGATCATCGCAGCAGTTAAATTGTTCTTTGTAACAGGTAATATGCCGCCAACATCAATCATACTGCTATTGTTCTTATTCCCAAGGTGGATCAGCCATCAAGTTTGCGAGAATTTCGCCTATTAGTCTGTGGTACTGTGCTCTATAAGGTGATTGCAAAATGCTTAGCTAATCGCTTGAAGCCTATACTTGGTGATATTATTTCGTGAACCAAAGTGCGTTCGTCCTCGAAGGCTTATCAAAGATAATGCGCTGATGGCTTTTGAGTGCTTCCATTTTATTGAGCGAACACAACCGGGTAAGAATTTTGTGCTTACAAAATTGACCTGTCAAAGGCATATGATCGCGTGGATGGGGCTTCCTTGAGAAGGCGATGAAAGGCTTAGGTTTCTCTCACCGATGGATCAGTTGGATCATGACATGTGTGACCACGGTGAGCTACTCGCTTAAGTTCAATGGAACCTTGCTGGATTCGCTTATCCCTACCCGTGGTCTGCGCCAAGGAGATCCCTTGTCGCCTTTCCTATTTTTGTTTTTCATGACGGTCTCTCAGCTTTACTACGAAAGAGATCAATGATAATCAGATTGTGCCTTTGAAAGTATGTCGCAGGGCCCCTGGTATCTCTCATATGTTATTCGCTGACGATACATTGTTCTTCTTTAAGGCAGAGGCCGAGCAAGCCTTGAGGGTGCAGCAAGTGATCAATACATATGCGCAAGGGACGGGCCAGCTGGTTAATGTTGATAAATGCTCCCTGATGTTTGGGAAAGCTTGCCCAAGCGATGCACAAGAGCAGGTCCGGGCTGTGCTACAGGTCACACAAGTTGAATTCGAGCCAAAATATTTGGGCCTCCCAACACCAGAGGGCCGGATGACTCAAGGAAAGTTCCAGAGCATTCAAGAGAAGCTCCTAAAAAGAATGGTGCAATGGGGTGATTTTTCTAGCGGTGGAAAAGAAATCCTTATCAAGGCAGTTGCGCAATCCTTGCCAACCTATTTGATGGGGGTCTTTAAACTTCCTGCGGGTCTATGTGAAGATCTTATGAAAATGATAAGAGAGTTTTGGTGGGGTGCTAGAAAAAATAAACGACGCACTCATTGGATTTCTTGGGATTGTATGATCAGGCCAAAAGCTTGTGGTGGTATGGGTTTTCGAGACCTATAGCTCTTCAACCAGGCTTTGTTGGCTAAACAGGCATGGAGATTAATTGAATATCCTGATAGTTTATGCACCAAAGTTCTGAGGGCAAAGTATTATCCCAATGGCCCATTGGTGGATACAGTATTCACGGGAAATGTGTCATCTACTTGGAAAGCCATCGAGTTTGGCCTTGAGTTGTTTAAGAAAGGGATCATCTGGCGTATCGGCAATGGTGCAAAGGTCCGGATCTAGAGAGACCCATGGATACCCCGTGGTACTTCATGCCGCCCCATCACGCTGAAACGACGGTGCCGTTTGAAGTGGGTTGCTGAACTATTGAATACAGATGGATCTTAGAACAGAGGGCTCTTACAACAACACTTTTGTCACGCTGATGTTATTGAGATTCTGAAAATCATGCCCTCTCCACGGCTGGAATCTGATTTTGTGGCTTGGTTTCCCGACAAGCGTCGATTGTTTTCAGTTAAGAGTGCATACTCCATTGCCTTACAGGAAAAGATGGCCGCCAATGATCAAGGGGCCTCGAGTATGCGCCCTGATGGTCGACGTCTTGTTTGGGATCTCATCTGGAAGAGTCATGCACCTCCCAAAGTACGCATATTTGCGTGGAAGGCTGCACATGAAGCTTTGGCCACGGAAGCAACCCAGAAAGTTAAACATATGGTGCAGGTCCAAGCTTGTACTATTTGTGGTAATGCTCTTGAAGATGCTCACCATGCCCTTATTCGATGTCCCCATGCAGCTGGTCTATGGAATGCAATGCGAGAAGTTTGGGATCTTCCTAATGATGCCGACCTTCGTGATTCGTGAGCCGGGTTGGATATTCCGCCTCCTAGACAAGCTGACTGAACCTCGAGAGTCATGGCCCTGATGATTATGTGGCGGGCTTGGTATGTGCATAATGAAATAACCCACCGTGGCCGGTGATCCCGTTGAGGCCTCTCGCCGCTTCCTCGCTAGTTACGCCACATCGATCTTGGCGCTGCAGCAACACCCTCAGCTGATCAGATCAAAGGTAAACAAATTGTTGATTACTTTGGGGAACATGTTTGGGAGCCAAAGCCAATGATGCGTGTGGAGCACTGGATGCCTCCAGCGATTGGCTATGCCAATCTGAATGTCGACGGATCGTTCGTGGCCTTAGATGGTACAGCAGGTGCCGGTATGATACTTCGTGATCACAATGGGGCCGTGATGCTCGCTGCAACCAGAGACCTTGTGAATTGTGTGGATGCACTGGAGGCTGAACTAGCTGCAATTCACGAAGGCATAACATTGGCGCTTAGTTGGACAGAATTGGACCTTGCGGTAGAGAGCGATTGTGCGGATGCGCTACATTTGATCTCTGCTGTGAGGAAAGATCGGTCAGGTCACACTCATAGAGTCATGGAGATTAGATCCCTGCTAGCTCAAGAAAGAAGGATCCAGTCTGAGTAAGATTAAGCGTGGTGTAAATCTCGCTAGCCACACTCTCGCCCATTTGGGACGTACTCAACAGCGGACTGCCGTTTGGCTGCGTAACCCTCCCGACGAGATCGCGAGCATCATTGCCGCTGAGTGTAATCATATTACTTGATGAATGAAATCCTCTTTCCCGCAAAAAAACAAAAACAAAAATAAGGTGATCTGAGTGTCTCTGGTGTGCACCAGGGGGTGATGGAGGTGGCTATACCTCCTCAAACCTTGATGTGGACATTCCCCAACAGTAGCAGTGGTTTGGTGCGTTTCTTGCACAAATCGGCTAAGGGAGCCAGACTAAAAATTCTGCCACCCATAGCAGTGAACTAACTGGAGTGCAATCGAATCTGAGCAAGGCTAAAGAGATTGCCAGGGGTAAGCTGGCTACATAGCCTATGCCTGCTGGTAATGGAATTGGTTGTGGTGGGAAGAGTGAACAAGCCATCAGAAGTGTTGTGGACACGGGACAGAATCGAAATCTAAGCTATGCTAGAGAGAGTGCTAAGGGAAGCAGAGGGGGCATGGTTACTAAAATATTCTGCAACGAATGTAAGGATCATAGGCACTTGACTAGAGACTGCCACTACTAGGGAAAACCCTAGCAGTAGCGCTGGTTTTGTGCTCACTAGTAGCGCGGGTAGGCGCGCTACTAATAAGGCGCTACAGCTATTGCTTAGCAGTAATGCGTGCCGGCACGCGCTACTGCTAGGACAAATAGCTGCAGCGCGTTTTCTCTCCCACGCTACTGCTAATGTAACTAGTGGCAGCACGTTTTCTCTCCATCGCTACTACTATTCATTTTTTATTTTTTTATTTTTAGTGTACTTATGCGGTTTTCTCTCCATCGTACAAATATTGGTACAATACCAGTTATGAGGTTTACATCATTATGTCCATACCAGTGTGTCAAATGAAGGTGGATTAGGTTCAAGTGGAGGCAATATGTGGTGCATGTCAAAAGTATACTACTAATCCAAACTTGATCTAGTTTGGACTAGTAGTACTTTCGATGTGCGCCACATGTTGCCTCCACTTAAATCTAATCCGTCAGCACAAGCTATTTAATCATCATCATAGTCATTATCACCAACAGTATTTATTTAATCACCACTAACACTAGCTAATAATAATCATCATAGTCATTACCACCAACACTGGCTATATTATCATCATAGTAATAGTGTAGCACATCATCATCTTCAAACTCATTTCTAGCTAGCTAATCACTCCTGCTGCTCTCTCTTAGGTAAAATAACATAAAACATGTATAGCTCTCCTCCTTGATCAAGTTGGAGCACGCAGATGAACCTGTTTCCTAATCGTGGGTAGCGCATCTGTTTGCTGCCCTAGTACTTCTCTGCGCTCCCCCATCACATATTTGGTCCAGTCTTGCACTATTAAGCATCCGTCGCTAATCTTGAATGCACTAAAGAAATCTGTAGGATAACTTGGCCGTAAGGTAATAATACTCATGGTACCTTTAGTCTCGATCCCATAAGGCACAACATTCGTTGGGAGTCCCTGTTGAAGAACATCGTATGGTAACATACTTAGCAATGAAGTTTAGCTTCAAAAATAATGTATGGAAAAGATGCACTGAGGACAAATAGTAAAAATCTTACCATCCTTCCTAAATAGATGTGACCGTAGTTCATTACGAACACTATTGGTCGCACGTTTTCGGTACTAACATTTCTAAATGCAGGAAGAAAATTTGTCTTGACAGTATCAAGATCCGCAAGCAATGAAACATAATGACTGAGCTCCTCGCAGTTGAGTTCAGCCCCGGCACAGTATACGGTCCTGTCTACCAAGCGCTGGACATGTTTGCTTGCACCGAAATAAGCTGACAATGCAAATTAGTTGTCAACTAATTTTGAATAAACAATATCAAAGACATAAATATGGTTGAGAAACTTACATAATGGTATAACTGGAGGCGTCTGCACATCGACCCAGATGTCGGTATTACCTTCAATATCATCTTCCGGACGAATATCAAAGGTGATAATCATATCATACTCAAATGCATAAGTCTTGCATAGTGCTCGCCATGTTTTGCATCCAAAATAGGTGTAGTCGTCTGAATTGTGTAATTTTGCGTGGAAAATATAACCATGCTCGGTCTTCAAGTAAACTTTCTTTACGTCCGTAGTACGACTGCAACCTATCTTATCCAATACAAAAACTCTTCCATGGCAGGGGATACGCTAGTAGAATAGTAAAAAAAACTATAAGTTGAAGCAAATGAAGCAGATGTCATGCTTAATTACGAAAAAATACTTGTCGTTGTGACTTACTGTATCCACTTCGAAGTTCTCCTCCAGCTTGATCTGAAGCGCCTATCATCATCTAGGAAGATTCCGTCGCACAAGCCGCGCTCGTCTTCGCAGTATTTGCAAATACCGAAATCCTTTTCGTCGTCAGACATTTCCTATGTTCATAGTTGAAACATTAATTGAAAATCGATCGAAGACAACTACCAGGATACTCAACACACAAATCTGGGGCACTCGATATTTCCTACATATTCTGGCACAAGTCATGCCAAAATTCACGGAAAAATCCGGCATGACCTTTGCTAAAATAGGACATATCGAGCGCCTGAAATTTGCCGGAACGGAAATGAATCAACACTCCAGCAAAACATAGGCCACTTGGACGTGTAACCTGCAAACATGACCGGCCACTTGGGCAAGCACATATCCTATTTGAGCAACACAAGATATACATTTCAAAATATCTTATAGGACTCAAATTAGCATGCATTCAATAAGCAAAAGTAAATCATCTCATGCGTCCGTACATCATCTAATATTATCACTAATACATCCCGAATAATGTCATACATATAACATCACTAATACAACTAAAACCCTAGCACACGACGGGTATCGGCGCGGGCGGTGGACACTGAGGGAGTTCCGGACTAGGGGGTGTCCGGATAGCCGAACTATCATCATCGGCCGGACTCCAAGACTATGAAGATACAAGATTGAAGACTTTGTCCCATGTCCGGATGGGACTTTCCTTGGCGTGGAAGGCAAGCTTGGTGATACGGATATGTAGATCTCCTACTATTGTAACCGACTCTATGTAACCCTAACCTATCCGGTGTCTATATAAACCGGAGGGTTTTAGTCCATAGGACGAACAACAATCATACCATAGGCTAGCTTCTAGGGTTTAGCCTCTTTGATCTCGTGGTAGATCCACTCTTGTAACACACATCATCAATATTAATCTAGCAGGACGTAGGGTTTTACCTCCATCAAGAGGGCCCGAACCTGGGTAAAACATCGTGTCCCTTGTCTCCTATTACCATCCGCCTAGACGCACAGTTCGGGACCCCCTACCCGAGATCCGCCGGTTTTGACACCGACATTGGTGCTTTCATTGAGAGTTCCTCTGTGTCGTCACCGATAGGCTCGATGGCTTCTTCGATCATCAACAACGACGCGGTCCAGGGTGAGACTTTTCTCCCCGGACAGATCTTCGTGTTCGGCGGCTTTGCACTGCGGGCCAATTCGCTTGGCCATCTGGAGCAGATCGAAAGCTACGCCCCTGGCCGTCAGGTCAGATTTGGAAGTCTAAACTATACGGCCGATATCCGCGGAGACTTGATCTTCGACGGATTCGAGCCGCAGCCAAGCGCGCCGCACTGTCTCGATGGGCATGATCTAGCTCTGCAGCGAGCAATTGCCTCGAAGGCCGCACTGAATCCGCTCCGACCCTTAATCCGGGCCGGATTCCCCAATCGAGGACGAGTGGTTGGACACCGCCGGGGCTTTAATCTCTCGGCGATCGAGCGAACTCTATCCTGTCGCTGCGAAGACCTCGACTCCAGGTGCCGGACTCTGAACCCTCCGCGCCCTTGCCAATCAAATCCGATTGGGCGCCCGTTATGGAGTTCACGGCCGCGGACATCTTTCAGCACTCGCCCTTTGGCGACATCCTGAATTCACTAAAGTATCTCTCTTTATCCGGAGAGCCCTGGCCGAACTGCGGTCAGGACGGTTGGGATGCGGACGACGAAGAAATTCAAAGCCCACCCACCGCCCACTTTGTAGCCGCTGTCGACGATCTAACCGACATGCTAGACTACGACTCCGAAGACATCGACGGTATGGACGACGATGCCGGAGACGAACAAGACCCAGCGCCTACAGGGCACTGGAAGGCCACCTCGTCATATGACATATACATGGTGGATATCCCAAAGGATGGGAACGGCGATGGAACAACGGAGGATGACCCCTCCAAGAAGCAGCCCAAGCGCCGGCGTCAGCGGCGCCGCTCTAAATCCCGCCACAGCAAGAATGAAGATTCCGACACCGGAGATAACAATACACCGGACAATGCCGAAGACAATCCACTCCAGCAAGATCCATCGCAGGAGGATGGAGACGCCAGCCCTCACGAGAGAGCGGCAGAAGAAGAGGTAGAGGATTATATGCCTCCCTCCGAAGACGAAGCAAGCCTCGACGACGATGAATTCGTCGTGCCTGAGGATCCCGTCGAAAAAGAGCGTTTTAGATGCAGGCCTATGGCAACGGCAAGCAGCCTCAAGAAAAAGCAGCAACAGCTTAGATCTGATCAGGATCTGCTAGCCGACAGATGGACTGAAGTCCTCGCGGCCGAAGAGCATGAGCTCGAACGCCCCTCCAAAAGCTACCCTAAACGCAAGCTGCTCCCCCGATTAGAGGAGGAGGCTTACGAACCCGCATCACCAGGAGATAATACGGCTGACCGACCACCCCATGGTCGCGACAGAGAGGCCTCTAGGCCCTTCACTAGAAACGCACCCCGGTATCGCTCAAAAAGCACACGGCCACAGGGGAACGCTCCGGACATGCGAGATATATTGGAGGACAAGGCAAGACAATCAAGATCGATCTATGGATCGCGTGGGCGCCCCACGGTACGTGACAACAACCATCGCGCCGGACACAGTAAGTCCGGCCGGGCCGAACAAAACAGACAAGGCTCTTTTGAGCTCCGTCGTGATATCGCCCAGTACAGAGGCGCCGCACACCCACTATGCTTCACAGACGAAGTAATGGATCATCAAATCCCCGAAGGGTTTAAACCCATAAATATTGAATCCTATGATGGCACAACAGACCCCGCGGTTTGGATCGAAGACTATCTCCTTCACATCCACATGGCCCGCGGTGACGATCTTCACGCCATCAAATACCTCCCCTCAAGCTTAAAGGACCAGCCCAGCATTGGCTCAACAGCTTGCCGCCAGAGTCAATTGGGAGCTGGGAGGACCTGAAGCCGCATTCCTCGATAACTTCCGTGGCACTTATGTGCGACCACCGACGCTGACGACCTAAGCCACATAATTCAGCAGCCGATTTAATCGGCGAGACAATTCTCGACACGGTTCTTAACCAAGAAAACCAAATCGCCGACCGTCCGGATGCGGAGGCCCTCGCGACCTTCAAGCATAACATCCGTGATTTAGTGGCTTGCCCGCACCTAGGACAGGAAAAGCCAAATCCATGGCAGCCCACACATCACTCATGACCCGCTTCTGCGCGGGTGAGGACAGCTGGCTAGCACGCAGCAACAATCTCAGCAAGAATTCTGGCAGTCCGGACTTCAAGGACCGAAATGGCAGGCCGCGTCATAACAAAAACAAATGCCGTATTAACAGCGACAATATTGAGGATACGGCAATCAATGCCAGATTCAGAGGCTCTAAACCCGGTCAGCGGAAAAAGCCATTCAAAAGAACTACTCCGGGTCCATCCAATTTGGACTGAATACTCGACCGCTTGTGCCAGATACACGGCACCCCCGAAAAGCCAGCTAACCACACCAACAGGGACTGTTGGGTATTCAAGCAGGCAGGCAAGTTAATTGCCGAAAACAATGACAAGGGGCTGCATAGCGATGACGAGGACGAGACCCAACCGCCGAACAATAAAGGACAGAAGGGTTTCCCCCCACAGGTGCGGACGGTGAACATGATATACGCAACGCACATACCCAAAAGGGAGCGGAAGCATGCACTCAGGGATGTCTACGCGATGGAGCCAGTTTCCCCGAAGTTCAATCCATGGTCCTCCTGCCCGATCACTTTTGACCGAAGGACCACCCCACCAGATCCGCCATGGCGGATTCGCCAGACCGGTCTTAGACCCAATCGTCGATGGATTTCACCTAACCGAGTCCCGATGGACGGCGGCAGCAGCCTGAACCTGCTTTACCGGATACAAGGCGCAAAATGGGCATAGACCCTCAAGGATTAAACCTACCAAAACGACCTTTAAAGGCGCCATACCAGGTGTAGAAGCCAATTGTACAGGCTCAATTACACCGAAGTGGTCTTCGGATCCCGGATAACTTCAAGCGAGGAGTTAATCTTCGACATAGTCCCGTTCCGCAGCGGCTATCATGCCTTGCTCGGACGTACCGCGTTTGCAAAGTTCAACGCGGTGCCGCACTACGCATACCACAAGCTCAAGATGCCAGGCCCTCGAGGAGTCATCACGGTCAACGGAAACACTGAACGTTGTCTCCGCACGGAGGAACATACAGCGGCTCTCGCGGCGGAAGTGCAATGCAGCCTCTTAAGGCAATTCTCGAGTCCAGCCGTTAAGCGGCCGGACACAGCTAAGCACGCCCGGAGTAACTTACAACAAGGCCACCTGCACGCCCGAGCACGCCGTAGCGATGCGGCCGCAACCCCAGCTCCCGCGAACGTCAAAGCAGGTCCTTCGCGTACACCATTACGCTCTGAAGATACCATGGGCATGGGGAGAGGGGCACGACCACGATAAACCCAGACTGCGGCTCAACCACACCAGGGCTCTCAAGTGTGTCGTTCCTTTTTTATTTTCTTTTTACCTTTTACTTTTTATCCACAGGACTCCGTTTGTCAGAGGCCCTGTCCGGCATCAGACCTGCCGAACTCACGATGCAACAGCCAGGGAAGGATAAAGGCTACAATGAATATACAGGTGGTCTCCATTACGATCATTTTTTTACACCAATCTGCATCCTACCCCTGGAGGGGGACATGTTTAACAGTCTCGTACCTTGCTTATCACACTATTTGTATCGTTCTACATTCGTAGCAGCACTTATTGAATAAAACAATGCAGCACCTTTTTGCTTATAATTGCATTTTCATACATCTGTTCATTCACGGCATGTTGCATCCGTACACTTTGGTACGGCTAAATATACACCAGGGGCTTATGTTTCCTGCATTATGGTGTGATGAGTCCGAACACTTTCACAAGTGCGGCACCCCGAACTTATAGAACTATATGCATCGGCTCCGAATCATGTCTTGGGTCAATAGTTGGGTTTGCCCGGCTCCCATGTTTTGGTACCTTATGTTCCGTTATATCGGCTAAGGTAGCACTGGGAGAACCACTGTGATTCCGCCCCAGTTGAGCTGGGTTAACGCCTCAGTGGAGAAAGCTAAAACTGACTGTCCTGATGAGGCGAGAGCCGGTCGCTGTTCGAGAGGTTTTTACAGTCCTTAAAGACTTATGCCGCTTAGAGCGAGGAGCCGATACTGTCCGCCAAGGCGTGATAGCGCCCCAAATTCGCCTTCCGAAGACTAGGGGCTTCACCAAATTTAAAATTATAGAATTCTATGGCTAAGTGAGAGTGTTCAAGCATTATAAGTCCGGTTGCCTTGTTACGTTGTGTTGAGCGCCTCCTAGATGGACCCAAAATGGGAACAAGAGCGCCAAGTTTATCCCGAACACCCCAGCACTGTGGCATGGGGGCTGAAGCCGACGACTTGCCATCTCTCGATTTGATAAACAGCCGCACGTAGGTAATATTTTAAATTAACAAGCATTGCTTAGCGATATGAACTAAGTTTTCAGCGCACAGATAACAAAATGCGAGTCTACTCAAATATTACATCTTTGGAGCACTCACCGCAATAGTGCGGGCGCCCTTCAACACACTCTTATAATACATCTCGGCGTGCGATGCTCCTTGCCCTCCGTGGCGGGTCCGTCCACGAGCTTACGGGCATCCATCTTGCCCCAGTGCACCTTTGCGCGGGCAAGGCCCGACGGCACCCTCGATACAAGCGGAATGCTTGATAACTTCAACCCACGGCACGCATCCATCACCGCCGCACCAGCCGAAGTAGCTCCTGGCATGGCCTCCTTAGGCCACACCAACTATGAGACCCTTCATGGCCTATTCGGCTGCCTTGTGGAGCTCGACCAGCTGCTTCAGCTGGTCGCTAAGGGGCACTGATGTCCGCCTCAGATATCGAGACCGAAGACCTTCTCCGTCCGAGCTACCCTCCTCGGCCGGGTAGAATGCGGCAGCATCGGACACGCTGCGAGGAAGATCTGCGAACGCTCCTGGAGAGCTCCGAATTCGGGTAAGCAACAGGTAATTAACTCTCACATGGTTACTTTGCATGAAAAATGCCTTACCGCTGCTATTTTCTTCACCGCCTCAATCTCTGGAGGGCCTTGTAGGCTTCGCCTTAGCGGCTTTGGCACTCTCAAGAGCGTTGCAAGCTCGAGACTCTCGAGTCTTGAGTCACGCCCAAGCTCTCATGTTTTTTCACGAGATCCTGGAGCTCTTGCTGTACCTCCGCCACCCGCGCCTCCTGCTTCTCTCTCTCGGTGCGCTCATGTCAGCATTACGCTCGGCCGCTGCCACCGCCTCCTCCTTCAGTTCGCCACCTCGTTAGTGGCCCCTACAGACCCACGTTATCCTTGTCATTTTCTTGCAACCAAATCCTTTTCTGTAAGGTACAGTTTTCATAAGGTATTACTCACCTTCTTTTTCCTCGAGCTGCTTGGCATGACCGAGCTCGTTCTCAGACCGCCGAGGTTTTTCTTCAAATTATTGACCTCCGCATCGGTCTGGGAGGTCAGCAAGACAACCTGCAATCCCATATTGACATATTTTTATGACTCCTGCGCTTATCTTTCTAAAGATCCTCAGTCCGCTTTTCTTTCCGAACACCGAACCGAGCATCGGGGCTACTGTCTATGCGGTACCATTTTACATATATTGAAATTCTTACCTCAAAGCCTGTTAGAAGATGCTGCGAAGCTTGGTCAGCCCGCTTTGGCGAAGCTGAACCTTCGAATCACTGCACTCATAATCGTGCGGTGTTCTTCTTCGATGGAGGCGCCGTTGAGCGCCCAGCAAATTATCCGCACCTCCGCTTGGACGGAGGCAGCCGGCGTCATGATCTTGCCCTTCTTACGGCGGGTCGCCCGCGGACTCGAGCCACTTGTGGCCTCCGGGCCGAGTCCGGTGCACAGTCCGGGAGGGTGTCCGATGACACCTCCGGGGCCTCCTCCTCCTGGTAGGTCCCTTTCTGGGATCCCACCTCGGCGTAGTCCGCGACACGGGGGGTGGAGGCAGTCGGAAGGGAATCCATATCCGACGCACCCAAGGACCCGCTCGACGAAACGGGAAGATCATCCTTGGGCGGACTGCAGGGTTGTATGCGGCATTAGAAAGACATTATGTGGCGAAAAGAAAAAACCTTGAAGTTATTCGGGAGTCCGGATACTTACGATCTCGCCAGGGCTTGGCCTTGTAGGCCAATCCCCTCGTCGTCGTCGACGTTGGTGGAGAAGTCCGGAGGAAGGGTTCTTCCTTCTGACCCTCCGCCTCCCGATTAGGCGGCCTTCCTTTTCCTCTCCTCCCCCGCTGGGGGAGAAGCTTCTTCTTCTTCCTCCTCGTCTTCAGGAGAAGATTCTGCTTGAGAATCCAAAAGCACCTGGCGTCGGGAGCTCCTTCGAGTTCCCGTGGCCTCCTTCTTGGCCTTCTTCTCCGGCACCACATGGGGTGCTGGAGCCAGCAGCCCCGTCAACTGGGCATCCGCTGGGTCTTCTGGCAAAGGAGCCGGACAGTTAATCTGTCCGGACGTCTTCAGCCAGTCCTGTCGAAGAATAGGGAGTTTTTAGATCCCACGTAGAGTCAATCTATGAAAAAAGAGTCCCGTAAAGGGTAAAATAACTTACCTCGCCGGCTTGACACCGCGAGCTGTATCCGCGATCTTTGTTAGCGGATGCGGGGGCTTCGGCGCCCTTGAACAGCACCTTCCAGGCATCTTCGTACGTAGTATCGAAGAGCCGGCTCAAGGTTTTGTGCTGTGCCGGATCGAACTCCCACAAATTGAAGGCCCGTTGTTGGCATGGGAGAATCCGGCGGATGAGCATCACCTGGATTACGTCGACAAGCTTGAGATTCTTGTCCACCAGGTTTCGGACGCGTGTTTGGAGTCCGGATAGCTCGTCCGAATCCCCCCACTTCAGGCCCGTCTCTTTCCATGACGAGAGCCGTGTGGGGAATCCAGATCTGAATTCGGGGGCCGCCACCCATTCAGGGTCGCGTGGCTCGGTGATGTAGAACCACCCCGATTGCCACCCCTTTATTGTCTCCACAAAGGAGCCCTCGAGCCATAGGACTTTGGCCATCTTGCCGAGCATGGCGCCTCCGCACTCCGATTGACGGCCGCCCACAACCTTTGGCCTGACATTAAAGGTCTTCAGCCATAGGCCGAAGTGGGGCTGGATGCAGAGGAAGGCCTCACAGACGACGATAAGCGCCGAGATGTTGAGGACGAAATTCGGGGCCAGGTCGTGGAAGTCCAGGCCGTAGTAGAACATGAGCCCCCGGACAAATGGGTGAAGTGGAAAACCTAGTCCGCGGAGGAAGTGGGGGAGAAATACCACCCTCTCATGGGGACTGGGGGTTGGAATGAGCTGCCCCACGTCGGGCAGCCTGTGCGCGATATCGCCGGACAAGTATCCGGCCTCCCGCAATCTTGTGATGTGCCCCTCCGTGATGGAGGAGGCCATCCATCTGCCTCCCGCTCCTGACATGGTTGGAGAAGGTTGAGGTGAGAAGTGCGGACTTGGGCGCTGGAGCACGAGTTCGCGGAAATGGATAAGCCAAGGAGGAAGAAGGCGCGGGTAAAAGGGTTGGATCTTTATCCCCTTATATGGGCGGACGGAAACATTTGTCCCCACCGGCCTGGTAAAACTCGCTTATCTCCCAAGCGTCACGATCAATGGCGCGGTTGGGTTACCCACGTCCGTATTGATGGGAATCCGGAATAAGGGGAACACGATCTCGCTCGACAAGACGTGCCAAGAAACCGCCTCGCTAAACGCTACCGAGGTGGAACAATAAAACAATTTGAGTAAAGGCTTGGTAGTGGTGCGACGCCACGCCACGTAATACGCCGCGATTGATCTTGTGTAATATTATTCTCTCTACGGTGGTATGTGGAATTTATTTTTGCAGAGCCGGACACTATCCTGGTGTTCACAATCTTCTATAAATTATTCGGAGAAAGAACCCGCCTTGCAATGCCGAAGACAACATGCGCGCCGGACTCGTCGTCATTGAAGCCTGGTTCGGGGCTACCGAGGAGTTCCGGACTAGGGGTGTCCGGATAGCGAACTATCATCATCACCGGACTCCAAGACTATGAAGATACAAGATTGAAGACTTCGTCCCGTGTCCGGATGGGACTTTCCTTGGCGTGGAAGGCAAGCTTGGCGATACGGATCTGTAGATCTCCTACTATTGTAACCGACTCTGTGTAACCCTAACCTATCCGGTGTCTATATAAACCGGAGGGTTTTAGTCCATAGGACGAACAACAATCATACCATAGGCTAGCTTCTAGGGTTTAGCCTCTTTGATCTCGTGGTAGATCCACTCTTGTAACACACATCATCAATATTAATCTAGCAGGACGTAGGGTTTTACCTCCATCAAGAGGGCCTGAACCTGGGTAAAACATCGTGTCCCTTGTCTCCTGTTACCATCCGCCTAGACGCACAGTTCGGGACCCCCTACCCGAGATCCGCCGGTTTTGACACCGACAGACACCCACAGAGAAGGAACCATCACGGGATCATAGCTCCAGTGGGATCCCTGGAGAACCTGCCAGGTATTGGAGAACCTGTGCTCCAACGCAAACAAGTAGCGATGGACGTGCGCGTCCTCCTCACTGACATGGTGATGCACCACCTCCGCGGGGTCCTCGAGCCTCTGGACCATAACTGGCCCACGCGACCGCCACCAAAGAAGGTTCAGGTCAACGACAGGCTGGCTCCTCACCAACTTGCGCCTCCCAGTACCACCCCGGCGGAGCCCAGTCCCGGACATGGACCATCTGGTCAAGCAGGTTTCATCCTCCGCCGACTCGGCGACGAGGATGCGGGATAGGCATCGTCCACGTCGATGCGGGAAAAATTGCTTTAACTAAAAAAATAGCAACAAGTTCTTACTAACTAGTTCTATTAATTCAATTAGTTCTTACTAAAAATAAACTTACTGTAATAAAAATAAACTAGTACCTAGCTAATTAGTACCTAGTTCTTACTAACTAATTAGTACCTAGGAACTACTGCCCTAATTACCATATAAGTATCCATTTTTAACTAGGGTTCGTACTACCTAATTAAATAGGGTTAATACTAATTGTAATTAACTAACTAGCACTAAAAATAGCCTAGGGTTCATACTAACTAGCACTAAATAGCTAGGGTTCTTACTAAGCAAACAAGAGGGATCGGAAGGGGAGAGTGCTTACAGAGGGCGGGGAGAGAGATGGGGTCGGGGGAGACGGCGGCACCGAGGCGTGGCGAGGTGGGGTCGGGGGAGACGGCAGCGAGGCGGGGTCGCGGGAGACGGCCGCGAGGCGGGGTCGGGGGAGACGGCGGCGAGACGGCGGCAAGGCGGAGGAGACGAGGGGGAGAAGAGAGAGTGGGGAATTGGGGGAGGAAGCAGAGGGGAGGGAATCAGGCCGCGCGGGGGTTAGGTGAAAATAGCTTTAATAGTAGCGTGGGGAGGAAAAACGCGCTGCTGCTAAAATCCTTAGTGGTAGCGCCGTTTCTAGAAGGGCGCTACTACTATACCTAGCACGTCGGGAACGGTGTGGCAATTATAGTAGTAGCGTGTTCTGTTCCTGCCGCACTACTGCTAAGGGGGTAACAGTAGCGCCGTTTTAGCCGACGCGCTACTGTTAAGTAGCAGTAGCGCCTCATTTTAACAAGCGCTACTGGTAAGATTCTGTGTATAAGGTTTTCCCTAGTAGTGTGCAAGATGGGAAACTGTGTCATCTGTGGAAAAAATTCCCACATCACTCAAGAATGTGCTTGGTTGAAACAAATGAAGTCAGTCCCCAAATTTGTAGGATATGCAGCAAGAGGATTAGGGGTCCTGGTAGTTCAGAATTTGAAGGATGTGCTCAACATTGAACATGCCAACCCTATGGGAATTATCAGAGTGTTTTCTGGGGATATAAATGAGACACGATTCCTAAAAGGCTTCAAATATATGTTTAGCTGGAATTGGCAGTGGAGATGCAAGAAACATGGGGAAAATGCATACGTGATGAGATTCCCAAACAAAGGGAGACTTATGGAACTACAAAAGTTTGATGATTTTAATCTGCTGGGAACTAAAGCAATTATCAATGTTAAAACTGGGCCTATGACACCCAAGCAATTGGAAAATTACACACTGTGATGGTGAGGTTTGGACATGTGCCTGAGGGATTTAGACATTTCTTTGGAATGTGTTAGGTGGCTGCCACTTTAGGATATGTGCTGGAGATTGATATGAGCAGCATTACATAAGAAAAGATTAGAGCTCAAGTTGGGGTTAGAAACTTTGCAAAGATACCTACTCATATTGAAGTTACTGACAAGGATTTGATGATATACAAGATATATATTGAGTTAGAGGGGGTGTTGGAACATTGGGGGTATGATGAGAGTAGATGTGAGGCTATGGAAAAAGGATATCATGAAATATATGATGATAAACTAAGGAGGAAACTGAGGAAGACATCAGAAGGGGCTAAAGATGCAAGAGAACATATTTCCTTGGGAAGTTTGAGCCTAGCACAGTTTGAAGAGATGAAAAAGAAAAGTGAGGAACTGATAAAAGCTCAGAATGAAAAAATTTCTGCATTAGGAAATAGGAAGGAAGTGGAAGAAGATCTAGGTGTTGTCACTGAGAAAATTAGAGAATTGGAAGAGGATAGAGTTAGGAAAAGTGCTATGAGGACCCAGGAAAAGAGGAAGATAGATGTTTTGGAACAGAAAAATGAACTGTGGTGGAAATGGTCAATAAACAGCAAGAACTGATCACCAGATGCATGCACAAAATTGAACAGATGGAGGCGAGGAAAAAAGAAATGGAAGATGTGGCTGCAGAGGATATTTAGAATCTGGAACATCCGAGCAAGACAGAAGTTACTAATGCTTATGTTGAACTTGTGGATTATGGAGGCAGTCAAGAGTTTGTAGAACCCTTTGGAACAAAGGTTGGAGTGACTAAAAAAGGTGGAGGCAAACAGGATCAGCAGGGAGAAGGTCCATCCAGAAGAAGTGACAGGAACTTGGACAAGAAAGATGCTAGGATTGAAGATCTGGCTAAAGAAAGAGCTGCTAAGAAGGACAACTATGGTAATCTCAAAAACCTTTCCCTTGAAAAAAAGCTTTACTTTCTATGTGTGAGCTTATTGGGGTGGATTTGGGATGCTCCATTGATATGATGGATCAAAATTTGGACCTGATTGCCAAAATGGAGTTGACCAGGAAAGACATGTACTTACAGAATATTGCTATTAAGAATGAAAAGAAGGAAGATAGCTCTCCAGGTCCTATTGACACCGGAGATGCTCTGTTACAAGAATTATGCTCAGATGAAGATCATTCTGATGCTGAGATAGAAACTGATCATTATGGGCACTTGAAGAAAATTTTCTCAAGTAGCTTTAAAAATGGGAGATACCCTGTCTTTATAGGGGGGTTGGGGAAAAACTAAAAGGAAATCATGATTGGCATGTTTTGGAACGTGAGGGGGATAGGGCAGGACATTAAGAAAAGATTTATTAGGGAGATGATTGTGGAAAACAAACTTGATTTCATTGGGTTGCAGGAGAATATTAAATCTAATTTTCTAACTCAGAATTACAAAATCTGATTGGTGGGAAAAAAATCTTTGGGAATGGAGGCCACCTGGAGGGAAGCCTAGTAGGCTCGTGGTGGGTGTTAACTCTGATATTTTGATATTGAGCAAGTAGAAAAGGGGGGTTTATTGTATTAGAATTCAGTTGTATGACAAAATGGCAAAATTCCATTAGAATTTAGTTACTATATATGGTGATGCCCAGAATGATGGGAAAGCAACATACTTAGCTGAACTTTCCAGGGTATATCAAGATAATCCTTTACCGTGTGTGGTGGGAGGTGATTTTAATATTCTTAGATCTGGCTCTGATAGAAATCCAAGGAGCCTGATCATTGGAGCTTTTTTTTTAATGCAATTATAGATCATGCAAGGCTTAGGGAATTGCCACTAAATGGCAGGAATTTCACTTGGGCCAACTACCAAGCAGACCCCACATTTGAAAATTAGATAGGGTGCTTATATTTGTCCAGATTGGGAGGACAAATACCCTCTAGCTATGGTTACTGCACTGGAAAGAGAAGTGCCTGATCATACTCCCCTGATCTTAGACACTGGGGAGCAAACCTCCTCATAGCCAATTTTCAGATTTGAAAATGCTTGGATGTTGAGAGAGGGGTTCATAGAATTGGTAGAAAAAACTAGGGGAGAAAATGTCTAGCTCAAGTGTTGACATATGGCAGAAAAAGATGAGAAAAATTAGACAGAAAATTAGAGGATGGACCCTCAACACAGATGCTTTATATAGGAAGAAGAAGCGGGAATTGCTAGACAAACTGAATGAGATTGATAAAAATGTTTAAATGGACTTTCTGCCCATGATAGAAATCTACAAAAACAAGTGAAGAGTGAATTAAATGAACTACTGAAGTAAGAGGAGATGAAATGGCTACAGAGATATAAAGATAAAGAAATCAAAGAAGGAGACCAGAATTCTAGATATTATCATGCAAAGGCAAATAGAAGGAGAATTAAAAATTGGATCATTTCTTTGGAGCATAATGATGGATTAATTGAGGGAGAGGAGAATTTAATGAAATACATTACTATTTTTATAAAACTCTCTTTGGGCAAGCTGAGAAATCTGACATCACTCTGAATATCCAGAATGCTGATTGCATATCACCAAAAGAGATAGATGATATTACCAAACCATTTTCTCTTGAGGAAGTCAAACATGTGGTATTCTCCATGGAAAAAATAAAGGCACTGGACCTGATGGTTTCCCAATTGATTTCTATCAATTTTTCTGGGAAATGATAAAAGAGGATCTTATGAATACGATTAATGATTTTCATAAGGGGACTCTGGACATATCTAGAATTAATTATGCGATCATAACTTTGGTCCCAAAAACCATGGATGCTAGGTAGATACAAAAATTTAGGCCAATCTGTCTACTCAATGTTAGTTTCAAGATTATCACTAAAGTGCTAATGAATAGACTTAGCAAAGTAGTAAATCCAACTATCTCTCCTGTCCAGACTGATTTTATTAAAGGTAGATACATCATGTAGGGTGTGGTAATTTTGCATGAAGCTTTGAATATCATCCACACTAAAAAAACAGAATGCTCTTCTTTTTGAAGTAGATTTTGAAAAAGCATATGATAAGATCAAGTGGTCGTTTGTATATAAAATGCGAAAACTCAAAAAATTCCCTGACCAGTGGTGTCACTGGATTATGCAAACCATAATGGGGGGGGGGGGGGCATGTTGGAGTTAAGGTCAATGACCAAGTTGGTCCATATTTCAAAACGTACAAAGGATTGAGACATGGGGATTCCTTGTCTCCACTCCTATTTGATCTGGCCATAGATGCTCTGGCTATTATCATGGACAATGCCAGAAGAGAGGGCTTTGTGAAAGGGGTACTTAATGAAACTTATGCTACTAGGGTCAATATGCTGATGATACAATTTTTCTTTTGAAGATGATAAGGAGAGTGCTACAAATCTAACATTTATCTTAACTGCCTTTGAACAAATGTTGGGGCTAAGTATTAATTTCGACAAAAATGATATATATATCTGTTTGGAGAGGCTGTGGATAAAACTGACTTGTATCAGAAAATTTTCACATGTGCCCTAGGGAAATGCCTTTAAAATACCTGGAACTGCCTGTCTCAGACAAAAGGATTAGGAATAAAATGTGGAAAATGTTACTGAAAAGATAGAAAGGAGGTGTGCTTGTTCGCAAGGGAGGCTGCTGAACATAGCAGGGAAAACTATCTTGGTACAATCATGCCTAACTAACATACCCATTTACATGATGTCTTTCTATCCGCTCCCGGTTGGGGTAAGGAAAAGGATATACTTCTTCAGAGCCGGATTAATCTGGCAAGCTGATGAACATAAGAAGAAATATCACCTGCTGAATTGGAAAACTTGTTGCTTATCCAAATCACTGGGGGAGGGGGGTTATAAATTTGGATTGCTTTAATAAAGCTTTATTGGCCAAGTGGTTGTGGAAAATTGAAAATGATTCTGGATTATGGCAAGATATATTGTGGAGAAAGTATATCTAGGACAAATGCATCTCTGGGATCAAACATAAGCCCGGAGATTCCGAGTTCTGGTACAACATACTTGGGATTAGAGAGATCTACTATAAATACATAAAGAAAAATATTGGTGATGGCAAAAATACTAGATTCTAGGAAGATTTGTCGGTAGGTGATAAACCACTTAAAGAGGCATGCCTAAATCTTTATTTCATTAACATGAATCATAATATTTTGGTGGCTGGCGTGCTTACTAAAGGATGGTCGGTGTTTTCTTTTAGAAGATCAATGAATGTAGAGGTAGCTGGTCTTTGGGAGAACCTTAAATCTAGATGTGAAGAGGTGGATGTATATGGGGGCAGAGACAGGTCTTTGTGGATGCTGAATGCAAACAGAGTTTTCTCTGTTAAATCCCTGTACCTCGCCCTGATCAAAAATGAAATTGGTTTCCCACAAAAATTTCTTTGGAAGGTCAAGGTACCTGCCAAAATTAAGATATTTCTCTGGTTAATGAATAAAAGAAATGTTCTAACCAAAGACAACCTTTTAAAAAGAGGATGGAAAGGGGAAATTTTGCATTTTCTATGGGTGTGATGAGACAATAGATCAGCTTTTCTTTTCATGTTCCATGGCCAGACTGATTTGGAATTTACTTAAATGCTCCTTGGGATTTCTTTCGACACCTGTCACCCTAGATGACTGTTTTGGCAGATGGACTCGGACCTTTGCCAAGTCAGATAGGGGATTGATGCTTGTTGGGGTCTCTGCTATTTTATGGACTATTTTGGGAAAGTCGTAATGATGTGATTTTTGAAAGAAAAAGAATAAATGACCCTTTGGGTGTGGTGAAACTAATATGCAATTAGATATTTGACTGGTCTATTTTGACTGAACCCCATTCGATGCTTGTAATAGTGTCTGGATCTATGCTACTAGTAAACCTTGGTTTCTTTATATGAAATCGGAGAGGGCAAGACTCTCTTCTGCTATAAAAAAAATCAGTCGTGATGCTCTGAATTTTGTCATGTTTTTTACTTTCGAGGCACAACTCTATTTCTTAGCTACTAATCGTATGAGAAATTCTTATTTCTAAATCAATCAATGATATTCAAAACTATGTATCCAAACCTTGTACAACCTTAGTACGACAAACAAAATGCCAATTCTAACAAAATATATGGGACCCTTGTTAAACAAGATTGTTTTTCTGAATACCGCAGGACGCAGACTCTTGTACATGCGCACACACTCACTTCCATGAACCACACACGCACACCTTACTCCTATGAGCAACTCTGAGTAACTGAGCCGGCACATCATCTTGAGATTGACGGGAACATTTTCTCCCACTGATCGCACATCACTGGAAGGTCTAAAATAAATCCAGAAAAATGCGAGCATCAATGTCAAGTTTAGGAGTTGAACTCTGATGGACTTGGGATATCACTATCCTCCTAATCATCCAAGCACAAGCTGATTCGCCTAATTAAACAAGATGGGAGATCGATATTCGCAATAGCATAGAATTAATTTTATTTCTCGATGGACGATCATGGATTATGTATCCAACATTAATAATTGGAGGCTGCACATTTTGCAACGGAGAATACAAATTACTTCTACCCCTCAACTATCTACTGACTGCTCAAATGATGCTTACTTGAGCACCTCCTACCTCTTTATTTAAAGTTTGAGTTGCTTACCACGTGCACTATATCGAACATGTATTTCTTTTTTCATTATGCATTTTTCCTTGTTTGATTGTCTTTCAGTGGACACTGCATGCATGTATTGTGCAGCTCCAGATCATGGTTTCACTTTCAATGAGATTTCGATGAAATTCATAGAATTTCAGTAATTTCAGTAGACACTGAAATAATTACGTTTCGGTCAAAACATTTCAGCAATTTAAGTAGTGCATAGGGATTCAAACTTTTTTAAAATATGTTTTAAAAATTAAGAAATTTAATTGAATTCAAGTAAATATTTCAGTCATTTGACTGAAATGCAAACGGAAATTACTGAAATTAACTGAATTTCGGTGATTTCGACTGGTGCTGAATTTTGTTCTCAAACTAAAATTGAAAACCATGCTTGAGATGGGCTTCTTGATAATGTGCAAGTTAATCGATTTGAAAAGGGAGCACTTATAAGTCAGTTTCCTAAAAAATATATATTAAAATTCAGTCAATTTTACTAAATTATTTCATTAAAACCTTCTCTTCTTTTTTTCTTCCTCCGGCCTCCTGTCTAGCCGTCCACCCACGCCGGCCTAACCACTTGTTGCCGCCGCTCGCTGCCAACGGTCATTGCCACATGGCACGTCGCCCAACCGCTAACCCTACCCTTTCTCTAAACCCCGGCTATGAACTCCGGCGTCATCCCCGGATCCAAACCTCCCCAGGTTGCACTGCGTCGTCCCTGTCATCGGCAAGATCCTCGTTGTGGACGCTACAGCCGGGCACGTCGCCTCCCTCTCGGCCTTGGGCGCTTGATGAAAGGGGACACATTTTCCAGTTACACGAGAAATAGCATATACTCCCTCCATACAAATATACTCCCTCCATTCCTAAATATTTGTCTTTTTAGAGATTTCGGATGGACTACCACATACGGATGTACATAGACACATATTTTAATATTTTAAAGTGTAGATTCATTCATTTTGCTTCATATCTAGACACTTGTTGAAATCTCTAAAAAGATAGGCGTTTAGGAACGGAGGAAGTATATGGGCCAACTGCCAACATGTTTTTTGAGGTCGTCTTTGACCACGTGCTAGAGCAAAAGTATATGCCATGCATGACACAGATCATGTAGTTCATTTCCCATGGGAAAGGAGTTTCGAATGATAATTTTTATATCACACATCTCATATATTATGAAAAAGAAATAGCCAAAGTTGGGCTCGAAAAACTTATTAGGCCATATGTATTTGGGCGTGGGAGTAACGGATTTGAAAATGATAGGATTGAATTATTTTTCATTACACATACAGGGACAGTGAGGAGCTAGCACACACAACACAAGGGTAACATGCGGGCCCTAAACAAAGAGGGAGAAACACTACTCAGAGCAACATGATCGAGCATGACGAGCATGCATGCATGCTTATTTCAACATCACACCATCAACACGTCGATACACTTCCTACTTGGACCTTGACCGTTGACCCTACTTGGACCTTGACCGTTGCCCCTCCGCATGCATGCCACGTACGTACTGCATGCACAGCGATCTACTCCCTCTGTGCCGAAATATTTATAGGCAGGGAAAACTAATACAAGTTTCCACAACTACAAGTATTTCGATACAGAAGGAGTAATAGTATCACAGTCACGGATGAATGCAGCCACCGCCGCCATGTCCGATGCCGCCACCGAGTCCACCGGCGCCACCTCCGAGTCCTCCACCGCCAAGACCGCCTCCTCCACCAAGGCCGCCTCCTCCACCGCCGAGTCCACCAAGGCCGCCCGAGCCACCGCCGAGGCCACCAAGTCCACCGGAGCCACCGCCCAGACCGCCGAGGCCACCTGCACCACCACCACCGAGGCCACCGAGCCCGCCCGCGCCGCCAAGTCCTCCAACGCCACCGCCGGCCCCGCCTAGCCCACCGACGCCCCCCACACCAGCGAGGCCACCTACGCCCCCGATCCCTCCCATGCCGCCACCGACGCCTCCGAGGACGCCGCCGATGCCACCCACCGCTCCGCCCAGGCCTCCCACCCCGCCGGCGCCAGCGAAGCCCCCGACTCCACCGCCGTACCCTCCGCCCAGGCCGCTGCCCAGGAAGGTTTTCTGGTCGCCGAGGCCGGCCGGTGCGGCCGCGGCCACGCCGACGTTCTTAGCACTCGTGGTCGTCGCAGTTGTCTTTGTGGTCTTGACGGTGGCGGTGGCCGTGGCAGGCACATCTCTCGCGTCAGCCGGTGCTAGCGGCGCCACCGCGAGGAGGAGGGCGACGAGCAAGAAACGGCACGCCATTGCGGCAGTAACGGTGCTCCACCTCGCCATCGATCGAGCTAGCTAGGTTCTCAGCTAAGTGGAGTGCCAAGCCTTCTATAGATAGCCTATATATAGAGACGGACTACTGGACTACGCATGCAGCTAGCCAGAGATCTCGAAGTGGTGTGAAGAAATTAATGGAGGAGGCACCGCACCGGTGAGCGGCGGGCGGGCGGGCGGGCGGGCGGCTGGCCGGAGTAAATGGGAGGCGCCAAGGCTTGCTGCTACCGCAGAGCCAATGCCTATCTATCTGTATTCAGTAGAGCGGCAACAGAGTTCACGAGTGACATCCTACTCGTAACTCGTTCACAAGTACGCACTCGCAGAGCTTCCATTAACTCACTGACACCATCGATCGGTCGTCGATGGAGCTCGCTGCTGTGCATGGTATGGTTGCATGAAGGGAGGAGAGGACGCGTGTAGCCGTGCACAGACAGCTGACACACCTACCACCGCCGGCGATAAATAGGCCGGCCGGACTTCCTTCTTCTGCGGATCTAGAACGCCATGATTTGTCACCCATGCAACATCCTAGCGGCAGAGCAGAGCGGCACGTAAGGGATCACGGGAGAGCAGAGCCGGCACTGTGCGTTGATTCACAGACTGCGCGTATGTATGTAAACTATTCTGGGGGAGTTAATGCTTTGTCGATCGGATTTGCTATGCAACTGAGGATAACTGTAGGGTTTTTTGATTTACTGGGAGATGGCAATCAGTAGAAAGTAGAAACCTGAACTTTCTGAGAGCATCTCCAACAGGCGCGCATCGCGCCGCGCGCTAAAAACTACTTTGCCGCGCGCGCTTCGTCTGGTTTTGCGTGGCCTGCAGCGCTGGCTCCAACAGCCGAGCTAAAATGCAGTGCGCGCCTCGCTCCAGTAGCGCGTAAAAAGTAGTTCGACACATAGTCTGTTTCTATGATACAAAATGTGTACATCTAGATTTCTCCAACGATATATAGTTCTACTACGTCCACATAGCCTGCTTCTACGATACGAAAAAAAACTACTACTAGTTGTTCTCCGACTCAGGCTCCGTTTCTGCTCCGGTGCTCCCCTTGGGTTGAACGCGAGGGGGAGAAACACAAGGACGGCTGAGATCTGTCAAAAACGCTTCGTGAAGAGGGGCACGATCGTCTTTTTATGCCCGAGGAGAGCGCGCGTACAGCCCTGTAGAAGCCCGCACCGGCGCGCGTACAGCCCTGTACAAGCCCGCACCGGCCCGATTACTTTTGTACACTGAGGGTATACATGTATTGTACGTGGGCGATTCGTTTTCCCTTGTCACGTGCTGCGGTCGTGGGCGTGGGCGGCGGCGGTCGTGGGCTAGCCACGCGGCACACGAAAACTTCCAAAAACGTCACATCCTATAAAAAGGGAGGGGAACCACCACCGGCCGCATCGCCCCCACCATTTACCCCCAAATCGGCTCAGTCCCTCTCTCCTTACCGCATCGTCTCCCCCTCGTCTCCATCGCCCCGCCACCGCACCTACTTGCTCAACCCCACCGCCTCCCTCTCTCCGGCGGGTTCTCTCAGGCTTCGATGGAGCAAGGTCGTGGCGCTGCCATCGCTGCGCACGGAGATGTGGTCGAGAGCGCGGAGACCGCCGCAGATGCCGTCCAAGAAGTTGCCGTCGTCGGCGGTGCGGGAGATGCTGCACCGGCAGTCGCTGGATCGGTCCCTGCGGCGGCGGATCTGGTGGCGCAGGGGGTGATGGGCTCGGACTCCGTCGTGGCAGACCTGGTGGTGACGGCGTCTGGCGGCGCACTGGATGTAGGTGCGGAGGCGAGCGGCAAGCAAGTGGTGGATGTGGTAATGCTTCTCGTTCCCCTCTTTTCATACTTGTAGCAGATAAGCAGAAGATTTAGTAGATGGGGTTTTTTATAGTAGATTTGTGATTGGTTGCGGCACCCCCTTCTGCTTGTTAGGGTTTTTTGATTGAATGGTGAACCCCATTTCAGAGTTAGGGTTTTTTCAAGTTGATTCATGATTGAATGCTAGAGACATCATAATGAGAGTTAGGTTATTTATATTGGAATCTGGATTGCCGCATGTGCCCAGATTCTATTATGTGCTGTATATTTTGTTAGATTTGTTGTGCATATTCACTCAGTGGGCCACGACAGGGGCTGAGCAGCTACCCAGTGTATCTATTAAAGTTGATATTGTAGAAATGAGGTTTAAATCCTACTTTATGTGACAGAAGTGTATCAATTAATTGTTGAAATGAACACAGTACGTTTAACTAGTGCACAATTTCAAAATAGTTAGGAGCTTCACTTCATTATCCATAAACTCAAATTGTAGGTAGGTTTATTTTTGATCTGTAGGATTCCTGTACTTATAAAGTGAACCATAAGTAGGTTTGCTAGACATGCAACTATGCCAGATGACCAACTCAAATTGTTGTTGCATAACTCCATGCATGAATGTCATATGAATCATCCAGTAGATGTAGTAGTTAGGGTTTTTTAATTAGATGTTTAGTTAGGGTTTTCTTGTATTGGATTCATTTATAGCCAGTTATATGTATGATCTATGATTGAATCATCCAGTAGATGTAGTAGTTATGGTTTTTAATTAGTTGATTAGTTAAGGTTTATTTGTACTATTCATTTATAGACAGTTATATAGATTCTGTGATTGAATGATGTAGTAGATGTACTAGTTAGTGTTTCTTAATTAGATGTTTAGTTAGGTTTCTTTTGTATTGGATTCATTTATAGGCAGAAATAAATGTAACTAAATCGTGTGACTGAATGATGCAGTAGAAGTAAGAGTTATGATATTTTAATTAGATGTATGAGTTAGTGTTATTTGTTGTGGATTCATTTATATCCAATGATATATGTAAGTAAATTTTGTGATTCAATGTTCCAGTGGATCTAGGAGTTAGTGTTTTTTAATTAGATGCTGGAGTTAGGGTATTTTAATTAGATGTAGGAGTTAAGCTTCACCATTTCACTTATTCTGACATATGAGTGCTCATTAAGAACTGCTCTGAACTAATTATTTATTAATATTTATAAATGAAATGAAAACCTGACATGTTTGTGAAGTTATATATAAAGGTCCTATTTGCATTGTTTGTCAAAAACTGCTATCTCATTGGTTAATAAGAGAGGAATGATATTCATTTATACCTTCATATGCATGTTGGAAAGCAAAATCTGAATTTGTATGTCCATATGAATGAACTTGTATATTCATAATCCTATTGTTTAGTATCTATATAGCTTCATATATAGTCTATGAATTAGTTGTTGAAATGTACATACCATGTGTAACCTGTGCACCTTTTCAATATAGTTAGGAGCTTTCCATCATTATGCAAAATCAACTTGTTTGTAATGACATTATTTGAACTGCAATTCAATTCCTTGTAAATGACTTGCTTGGTTGACAATATAGCAAAGGAGGATCTTGTTGGCAACAAGAGGAAGTGGACTCATCTGGGTACTACCCTTATGACAGTGATGAGGATGAGCCGATGCAGGTAAGGCCTAGTTGAAATGTTATTTGTGCATTGAGTTAGTGTTAGATGTTTATAGTATTTGAATGCATAATGTATTAATGTCAGTCATTAATGTGTGCAGTATGAATCTGGAGATGATGTGGTCGAGGGGAACGTCGAGTCCTTTGAAGAGAAGGAGGAGTTGAAGATCAGGGCCCAAGGACCTGCTAAGTACTACAACTGGATGAATAGAAAGTACCGGTGCCCCTACTGCAGCAAGCCCAAGCCCAGGTCTGGGTTATTGGAGCATCTGATGGATCATTGCCGGGCTACATCGATGTCCAGTCATGACTACAAGATCATTGGTCAGCATTCTGCCCTCCTGAAGGTCCCGAGAAACCCTGATCATTAGTCGTACATCATGCTGATCATCGGAAGCTGGATGTGGGTCTGAACTGCTAGAAAACTTGCTATTTTAATGTAATGTAATGTAATGTATTGTGTGTTTGAACTGGATGTGTTGTAAACTGCCTGCTACCTATTAGAATGCTATCTATATATGTGTGGCCTTATCTTTATTGGTGGTGAATGCTTCCTTCATGTTTAGTTGTTGTTTCGATGGTGCAATGATCACAAATGGCGCTTTAGTGTTGCTTGAGACATGCTGCAACACTTGTCTATGCTGTGGGCAAGTGCAACATGTTGTGCCCATGCGCCAATTATACCAAATATTCAATGTGGCAATGTTCCAAAATGGCTGTCATGAATTATAGTAAAATGGGGTTTAGTAAAGTTACTGATAGTTGTTCATCCTCACACATTCCATCAACGCATAATTTGAATAAGCAAAAAGATCAAATGTTCCATCATTTGAACCTATGTTGCAATTAGAGAGCAAATATTCC
Source organism: Aegilops longissima (assembly GCA_021605205.1). NCBI lineage: Eukaryota > Viridiplantae > Streptophyta > Magnoliopsida > Poales > Poaceae > Aegilops > Aegilops longissima. The sequence continues at coordinate 17,955,043 of CM038680.1, forward strand.
ATCGTCAAAGTGTGAAGGAATTAAATGTAAATTTAGAATAGTAATGTAATACTAGTTAAAAATAATGTGTGCAAAAAAAGGAATTTGAAATAAGATCTACTTTATTTTGTAATAAAGTTATATTACCCTACTTATTAGAATTTTGAAAATGTCACTTATTTATATGAAAAGAAAATATAAATATTCAAAATGATGTGTGTGCCAAAGTTGGCTATGAAAGAAAATATAAATATTCAAAAAGATGGCTATGAAAGAAAATTTGGAAAAAGAATATTTTACAGTGCCCCCTGAGGTATAGACCGATGTTTTGACCAGTCAGTCTAATGGGCATTATAAATTAATAAAAAGTTCAAAAAAATAGAAAACCTTGGAAACCCACCTTTTTTTGTGCAATAGATCATGTGTGCCAAAGTTGAGGTCATTTGAAGGTGGTCGAAAAAATGACCGCATTCCGGAGGGGCCATTTGGTCTAACTTAAGCCAGTTTTTGAAAACAAATGTGATTTTTCCCACCACCTCCAAATCACACAAACTTTCTTGAACATGGTGACCCACATATGCCAATCATGGCTATGAAAGAAAATTTGGAAAAACAATATTTTACAATGCCCCCCTGAGGTATAGACTGACTGACCTGGCTATATTTCATTCTTTCCCCGGCCCCAGTCCAGCCAAATCCCAACTGATCGCTTGTGCGCCTCACGGGCAGTCCCAACCTTGCTTCTTTCGTGAACCGAATAAGAACTAAACACTTTGGTATTTCAGATATGTTCAAGTGCTTCAGTACATGGAATATGTGCTTGCAAGGTAAACCCTTTCGAATCATTCTTCTGCAGCTGCACCTTATAGTTTCTGCGAAATTTACTGGTGTATACTCCATCCAAAAACGGCGCTTCCGGTTATTCTTCCAGGCCACGATGTACTGATGTGATCCGTCTCCCAGCTTAATTTCTACAACCTCCATGCCGTCAATTTTTCTAAGATCATCCTGCAACATATAGAAGTTTGCTAGAGTGAAGACGTGAGAAGCAGCTATCTCAAGTTCCCTCGAGCTAGTAACTGGCACCAGTAAACTCTGTGAGGCCGTGCAGTCATCTCGCGCCTCGTTTTCACGGATACGCACAACGGCGTTCTCATAGTGCAAAATCATATCCACCAGGGTCATTTCACCGTCTAGGTGGAGGTGAAGGCATGAGTTCAGGCTTTCACTCCGCTGGTTGCTTTTCATGCCAAGCCAAAACCCCTCTCTTAGATATGCCGCGGCCCACAGTATCCTTTTCTTATACATCCGCCTCAACCATGTTACAGTTTTTTTTCCGACTGCCATTTTTTGGAAAATGCATGCCATCTCTCCTCAAACGTTGTCGTGGACGTGTTGTAGTACAGAAGAGTTCGGAACTCCTTCAAGGACTTGTGACTGAGGTGAATCTTCATATTTTTCTCTATGTGCCACGTACATATACGGTGCCACACGTCTGGCAAGACTTCGCGAATTGCCTTGATCATCGCAGCGTCGGCGTCTGTGATAACACTCTTAGGCATCTTTTGACACATGGACCTCAAAAAAGTCTGCAGAAGCCACACGTATGTCTCCTCGGTCTCGTCCGAAACTATGGCACAACCAAAAACAGTGGTCTTCCGGTGATTGTTAAGACCAACAAAAGGTATGAATGGCATACCATAGCGGTTCATCTTGTACGTGCTGTCAAATACAAGCACGTCGCCGAAGTCCTCATAGTCATGACGAGACTGGGAGTCGCACCAGAACATCCTATTCAAATGTCCTTCCTTATCTAGCCTGTACTCGAAAAAGAAGCTAGGATCCCTCTGTTTCCTACTGGCCATGATGCCTATGGCTGTGGCAGCATCACCTTTTGAAAGCAGCTTCCTCTTCTCCTTGGCGCAAAGGTTGTATATTTCACGCCTGGTAAAACCAACACCGCCGTACCATACATGCTTGCTGATGAAGCAATCCATCATGTCGTGAATTCTAATCCCTGCAGCTCCCATGGACATTATCTCATGCTTTTGGTACTCTTTGATTTTTCTGTGGGACCAAAAAAAGGTACCTCGTCCCGTCCTGCCAACATATGGCTATGCTTGCCCTCAAAACTTTCAACATACCAAACCCCACACTTTTGGTCAAGCTTGACGGTCAGGTGCGCTTCGCAAAAGCAGCGTGTCTCGGCTCTAAGCCTACGGCTGTGTCCTTCCTCGATTAGCAACTTGCTGTCACGTTTCCCTTGTCTTGAACAAACAAACCGCCTATAACGCATATGGCGTGACTCTGTTTTGCTATACCTGACCTTATTCTTTCTAATGCTGAAACCATTATCTCTAGCATAGCTGTTGTAGAAATCATACGCAGCATCGTGAGACGTAAAGGTCATTTCCATTATCTGCATGAACATATCCCTCTTATCATCTGCACTGGCAGTATCTTGGACATTCTTTGCCCCATCATCTTGTGTCACCTACACAATCAAACCACAGCCATGGAAACAGTTTTCTATGGTTTAACATTACTTACTTCCATAGAACATTGATTACACATATACCTCACTCATGATGACCGACGACTCGGACTCCCCAGAACACGGTGCATCTAATGATTCGTCGTTAAGGCCTGTCTCCATGTCGGATTCACCGTAATAGTCATACGCATTATGACATTCGGAAATGAACTGAAAAATACAACACAAATACATAATTACTTATCATATAATATTCCAGAAGAAATTCAATTTGCATGCCAACAAAACGTTTCACTTACGTACCTGACTAATGTAATCTTCATTCAAGAGCTCCGAGTTGTTTTGCTGATCATCATCAAGCTCGTCCATCTATAAATTTTCAACACAAAGATTTAATGTTGTCGGATGCCACCAAAAAATTACAACATGACAATGTCACTCACATTAAGATCGTCCCATTCGTTCCCATTCTCTGACCGATCTTCACGATCTGAATTTTCACAATCTGACCAATCTTCTATCCAGTCTTTCAACAGTTCTCCAAACTCCATGTCTACCATGATATCAGTTAACTCCTCGTCCGCCATTTCCTACAACCAATAATATGTATCATCACATGTGCAAACATTATCAATGATGAAATATAAAACACATAGCACATGATCACGGAAGTTATGTGAACAACCACACCCGAGGCCATTCAGATCTACCAAACTTAGTAAGGAAGATGGCCACGGCACCCGTCGAGATCACTTTCAATCGCGAGGAACTGCACGATCTCAAAACCTAGCTAGATCTGTGATTACCTCTGCCGCCGGATACCTAGGTTAGCTGCCACATCAAATAACGATCCCCATGGTGCGCACAGCCGACGGCAACCGACGCTACGTGAACCCAGATCATGAGGAGCAGCACTACCGGAACAAGATCCACGATCGCATGCGCCGCCGGGTAGCTAGGTTACCCGCTCCGCTAGGTTAACCACTGCCACTGGCGCGACGGCAGTTCGTTCGATGTTGCCGCGAGCGAGACTAGAGGGGGGACGCGGGATGCGGTACCTGTGCGCGATCGTTGGAGATTCACGACGTTGTCGCGCCCGCTGTCCGACGAGATAGCCGCCGGTGGAGATCTACTACGTGACTTATGGAGCTGCGTCAATGCTCGCGAGATTGATGGAGCTGCTCGCGTGAATGATTGGATTCGGCAGGTCTTACGTGGACGTGGGGTCGTGTGATGTTTTTTTTTGGACCAGGGTACTGTACGTATACGGTCTGGGTTATACAAGGCTAGACAGGGCTTGGATCTGGGCTGCGGCGGGCCAGGAAAAAACAAATTCGCGGGGACAAAAATACCCCTCTGAAATTAGGTTAGGGGGGGAGCACCGGAGCAGGGCTCCTCGGGCTCTGCCTCGGTGATGTCCTCCTCCGACGTCTGAGCATAGGCTAACCGCTCGTCGCGGGAGTCCCAGGACGACGCATTTCCTAGCGCCATGTTGTATTTAGCGACCGCCTTCCGCGTTCGCTTGTTAGTCCTCGCGATAGGTGGCTCGCTCCTTCGTCCTCTCCTCCCTCTTCGCCCTCCTCTCGGCAAAGAACTGTTCTTCGTTGATGATGTCTTGCGGGAAGCGTTGCCTCCACGGCGTCATGGCTTCCTCGTTCATCTCAGCCAGGTTAAGACGGCGCTCCCGCCTCCGGTGTTTGCGACGATCCTCGTCAGTGGTAAGCCGCGGGAAAGGCGCCAACTTCTGTGCCCGCTCCCGCGTCGACACGTCGGTGAAGTTCATGTCCCAACAGGACCGCCAGAGGCGCCATGCCGCAGCGTCGTACGCGCGGGCGCCATCTTGGGCGGTGTCGAAAGTTCCGAGGCCGAGGCGCACGTCGCCGCCCGACTGAATCGAGGCGGAGTAGGTGCCGGACGGGCGCACGCGGACGCCGCGGTAGCCCGAACCTCCCCAGCGGCGAGGCGGCATGGTGGCGCGATGGCGGCGTGTCGGCGGCGAGGAGGGAGAGCAGTGGAGAGAGCGGCAGATGGCGCTGCAGTTTTATAGGCGTGCGCGAGTTGCCGCCTTTTCCCGCGTGCGCGCAATCGTTTCGCGCGCGCGCTTGTTTCCCGCCATCGCTGGAGCGCGCGAAACCGGTCGGCGCGCGCTAAAAAGCAGTTTTACCGCGCGGGCGCGTCTTTTAGCGCGCCTGTTGGAGATGCTCTGAATCGGGTGGCCGAGTAATTTCCCGTCCTGTGGAGCTTACTCACAACACCGAACAGTTCTACTAGTTATACTCCCTTCTCTAGCTATGGTTTACGGATGGGAGGGAGAGCACCTCGCGTAGCTCACTATGTCGAGGGAGAGCAGAGCTGCAGCGTCACGTCACGACACACTCAATTGCTTGGAAGAAAAAGGTAGGTCGCCATGGCAAGATCGGCTATCTAGCAGCAGCTACGTCGTTACCACGGACGGCAAGTGCGAGGCCAGGCGTTTAACGTCGATGACCTGGTTGTCAGAGGAGAAGTCTTTGCCCAAGAGGATGGGAGGAATAGGCTAGAAAAAAGTTATAGAAGTTATGTTTTAGGGGAAGGGCTAGGTGCAAAAAACCTTAAACTTCTCAAGAAAAAACATGCCAAGTTAAGTTTTAGGGGACGTCTGGAGAGTTATGTTTTATGGGACGTATGAGGAGTTAAGTTGGAGTGGCTGAAACCTGGTCAAGCCCGTCCCGTCCCCCGTGCCGCTCCCGTGAGCGGTCCGGGCGGAACCCTAGATCACCGCCGCCGCTCCCCTTCTCCGTCTTCCTTCTCCCTCGCCGTCGCCAGGGGACGCCGCCGGGCAAAGCCCGTGCGTGCGTAGGCGGCGGCGGGGCTCCCTTCCCCCTTGCGAGGCTCTAGATGAGGCATCAAGCCACCTACTTGCCCGGCCTCCTTTGCCTTACCTATCAAGATGGCCAACATATCAACGACAATGTTGAATAGAATAGAAGACATCGGATCACTTTGTCTCAGGCCCTTGTGCGTCTGGAAATAATGACCTATATCGTCATTCACTTTAATTTCAACACTCCCTCTCTGCATGAAAGATTCTACTTGGCGTCGCCAAGCTTCATCAAAACCCTTCATGCGTAGTGCCTGTTGAAGGAAAGGCCATTTGACTTTATCGTACGCTTTCTCGAAATCCACCTTAAAAACCACTCCATCAAGTTTTTTCGTGTGAATCTCATGGAGCGTTTCATGTAGGACCACCACCCCTTCAAGGATGTTCCTGTCCGGCATGAAAGCAGTTTGAGTAGGCTGCACCACAGTATGCACAATCGGTGTGGGCCTATTCGTCCCGACCTTGATAAAATTTTTGAAACTAACATTAAGAAGACAGATAGGCCGGAATTGCTCAATCCGCACTGCCTCTGTCTTCTTGGGAAAAAGGGTTATCGTTCCAAAATTCAACTGAAAAAGGCGAAGCTGGCCAGAGAATAAATCATTGAACAATGGCAATAGATCTTCCCTGAGCGTGCAGAGATAGTAGAACCCTCTCCCTCTCCTCCCTTCCATGAGGATGGGAGGAATAGGCTAGAAAAAGTTATAGAAGCTATGTTTTAGGGGAAGGGCTGGGTGCAAAAACCTTGAACTTCTCAAGGAAAAAACCTGCCAAATTAAGTTTTAGGGGAAGTCTGGAGAGTTATGTTTTATGGGACGTATGAGGAGTTAAGTTTTCTTTTCTTTTCTTTTTGAACCGTATGAGGAGTTAAGTTTTAGAAGAAAGGTGGAGATGCGGACGTTCATCCGACATTTTTCATCCGAAAGAAAAAGGTACGGAGTAGGAGCGCAAACGGCAGCCAGCTCCGTCCCACGGAACCCATCAATTAGCTTCAAAGAAGGGGCTCAACAAATTAACACTATATTTGTATTATGCTATTGTCGGCTAGCCTGCCCTGTTTATATCCCTAGCATGGAGCAAATGTCAGTTAGTGACCATGCACCAGAACGTTTTGATCACAGTTGTTGAACTGTGTGGTTTCTGTCCAGTTAAATAAACCACCATCATGGTTCATTGACCGTATCAGTATGTGATGTTTCTCTTCGAAATGCATGTGATTAATTTCTACATAATTTACAAACACGCCATGAGAAGCTTCACCGCGTAGGTTGAGTACCAACTCTATATTTTGGAATCACGTAGGGCTATCCACTGAAAGAACACCTTGGGCTATAACACTCCATTTCTTTTTTTAGAAGAAAGACCATAGGCCAACTTTAAATTAATAAAGCCACCAAGCATCATAGACGAGTTCCAAGCAAGCACACCACATCAGTGCAGAAGTACAGGAAACAAAGTAGACTGCCACAACCGGCAAATAGAAACCAGACATGCATAACTAGAGGGAGACTCAAAACCGGCGTTGTTGCCATCTTATTTCAGAGATTTCCGCTGCTGCAAGAGATAGATTTTTTGAAAATGCAATCAACAACCTTGTTAGCGAACACAAGTTCAATAGTAAACTTATTCCTGGTTGTCCATAAAGCTTAGCACATAGCTGAGAAACCGAACCAAAACTACCTCTTAACCTGGCCCACGAGCGGTGAAAGAAGTCTCTAAGCTCACCAAAGCTATTCGGGGCCCAACTTAACCACATCCATTCCCTAAGGAAGCTCCAGAAAAGTTTTGCCAAAGGGCAACAAAAGAGGATGTGGTCGGTATCCTCAGCGAGGCCAGACAGAGCAAAAAATTCAGAACCAGGACCATTCCTATTTTTAATCTGATCTGCAGCAGGCAGCCGCCCACAAATTGTCCGCCACATAAAAATCAATTTGAGAGGAATGAGAGCCTTACAGACTCCATTGAAACGAGAAACAACCGAACCCACCAAAAGCTTATGGTAACAAAACTTAACCAAAAAAATGACCAGAAGATGTGTGAGGGCAGTGACCACATCTGCAGGCTCCGAGAGCAATGGGAATAGGGCAGCGAGATGATGCAAGTCTTCCAGCTTTGTAGGAGACAGGGCCCGACGAAAGCCAAGGTCCCAATGTTTGGTCGATAGCTTTGTGACGGAGATCGACGGAGAAGCCACAAAAGAAAAAAACAGGAAAAGAAACTGATAAAGGGCCATCGCAAGTCCACCAATCTAGCCAGAACTTAGCCGAAGAAACCAGCGAGTCATATCGTCTAGCAATCAAGAACATATGAAGAGGAGCTGCGCTCAAGCAACAAAACTAAATGTTGGCCCTGGTGGGAACATCTCTGTACATGAGCGTGACCTGATATACATACGTATATATCTCTTCCGGTTAGTGGAGTTAGCAGTGTCGACATGTGTGTTACATGTGAGTAGGTTCAACTACCTTGATGACATAGCTCGTGCGGATACTATTTGTGTAAATGTATCCCGAACCGTCGACACCCCAGGCATTGTAGCTGTTGAGGTACTCATAGTAGACCTCTGGGTCATCGACCTTGTCGTTGTCGATCACGTTCTCCAAGTCCTTATATTCGAGGCCCGAGCTCGCCAAGAGAACACAGTGTGCATGATGAACCTTGGTACACTCCTCTGGCGCCTCATACATGTAGATATCATGCGGCAGGATGCGTATGTACTCATCTGTCATCCTAAAGCTGGTGATGCTCATCTTTGCATTTTCTAGCCGTTTGGGAATATACAACTCCCGTTGTCTGTGAGCTTCTTAAAGCTCTTAATCTTGTACCTAATGGATTGAAACAAACACCATATGATACATACATATATATGATCAATCGATTATTATGTACTATTTTTGCTCCTAATTAAGTTAGTAAAATGCACCAAAATCTTTTTCGCTGACCACACCAATTCCAAACTTAAGTTATCTTCTTTTTCTACTAAAATTTATACTACATTTTATACTGATTTATAATTCATTTTTATAAAGTTATAGTTAATTCATAAAAAATTATGATACTTAATCTGATGATGATGTTGCTAAATGTTAGTAATTGTGTATTTATGCTACAACTCTAATCTATATAGTTGAAAATGCATTGTGCTAAATAGAAATTTGTTTGTAACGAAGCTACATTAGCTTTTGTCTTTTCGATACATTGCGCCTTAAAGATAATTTTTAAACCCAATCCCATAACTGTGAGAAAATATGGAAACAAAAAAAGACACCATTTTGTGGATTAATTTATGATACTTGCATAAACATAGTGTATGTATTTCCGTGCTCCTTATATATCTTGTAAGGCTCTCTAAAGCGTAAGGACATAGAAATATCTTGGTACCAGTTTCTAGTTTATCATTTGGTATACATAAACAGAAAACTCTAGAGTACATAAACTATTTACGAGGAGCTTTTTACCAAGTCATTAACATGGTTCTTCATGATGACAATGCCTATCAGCACCACCAAGTCGTACGGTGAAATATTAGCACCCTCCATATTCTAAATCTCCAAAAGAAGGAATGTAATGGTACGCAAACCACTTCATGACCTTGCATGGATCGCAAGGATTTCTATCTGTCAATCATATCCAACAATTCTACATGCTATAGGCACAATTCTACATGCTATAGGCACAAATTTATCTCGTCCACCTTCGGAGGATGTTCCAGATGACGTTACTTGAAACCTCACCGTCAACCGTGTTTATTTGGCGACTTCCGTGTACAAAGCGCGGTTCAAGGGGGCATTCCCACCCTTATGGTGCCGGCTGTTTGGGGGCAACTACGCACCACCCAATTCAAAACAGAAAACCACATGGCTTGCCATCAAGAATACATTATCGAAGCTGACTGACTCAAAAAGCATGGATGGCCGAAATGCGGCTTGTGCCAGCTTTGCAAAAGGGAACTCGAGTCTATGACACACATTCTTTTCAAAAACTTTTTCCCTAGAAGAATTAACAAGTTTGATTTTGTCCCTTCTATGGGAGGTTCTGGTGGTTTGTTGGTAGCATGGAATGATAACATGTTCAAGGGGGAATGCCTTTTCAAAAATCCTTTCTATATTTTCATAAGATTCACCTCTGTTGACACTGGTGCTACTTGGATCTCAAAAAAAAAAAAAATCTGTGGCCTTGTGACAATGAATGTAGACACGCCTTTTTGAGCTGGTTTAAAAAATTCAAATGCCAGATGACATAGACTGGATTATTGTTGGAGACTTCAACTACATCAGGTACCTCTCAAATAAGAACTCTGGAGCAGGAGATATGAATCAGATGATGCAATTCAACGAGGTCATCAGTACTTTGGCATTAGTTGAAATTCCTCTAAAAGGAAGGAATTATACTTGGAGTAATATGCAACAAGCTGCTCCCCTCTTACAGAAGATTGATTGGGTCTTTACCTCTGAAAGTTGGTCTTCTAATTTCCCAAACACTTTGGTTACCACTCTATCCAGACTTGTGTCAGATCACAATCCATGTGTCATTTCTATTGGCACAAGCATTCCAAAGGCTCACATTCAGATTTGAAATATTTTGGTTAGAGCACCACAATTTCAAAGAGACGGTGCAAAGCATTTGGAGTCAACCCTTGCAGGAATCCAACAGTGCAAAGCTGATTACTGCCAACTTCAAAAGTATAAGGAAAGGTCTGAAAATTTGGAGCAAGAATCTCTCAAATCTGGATGGCACTATTCAAGCCACTATCTAATTATCTTGGCGTGGGATATGTTTGAAGAATTTATAGACCTCACCCTCTTGAAAAGAAATGGCAGAGATACACGCTCAAGGAGAATTTGCTCAAAATCCTCTCTTACCAAAGGATTTATTGGAGACAAAGAGCTACAGTAAGACGGGTGAAATTTGGAGATGAGAATTCCAAAAAAATTCAGGCCAAAGCTAGCATGAAATACAATAATAATTACATTCAAATTCTTCAAGATGATATGGGAAGTGAATATACTGAACACTTCGCCAAAGCTGCTCAAGTTACATCACCTTACAACCCGCAAAGCATAGATGTTGCTACCACTCAGAGCAAATGCGAAGAAGCTTGTCTCAGTTCCTGCTTTTGCACTGCTTATTCCTATAAAAATAGTAGATGCACTGCCTGGCATGGGGAATTGCTTAGTGTAAATCTGAACGATGGCAGCGATAATTTCTGAAAATGTTCTTTACCTTCGCCTTGTCGCCAAAAATTTCCTACCAGGTTTGAGGAAAAACAGAAGAAAAATAAACGTTGGAGCTGTTACTGCTGCAAGCATGATTGGCTTTGGGTTACTAATAATGCTCATGTTGTTATTACTGATTTGGAGGAACAAATTCAAGTGGTGTGATTTGCTTCCATTACACAACAACAATGAAGGTGGTGGTGGTGGGATTATGGCCTTCAGATACACTAATTTAGTTCGTGCTACTAAAAAATTCTCAGAAAAGATGGGAGGTGGTAGTTTTGGTTCTGTATTCAAGGGAGAGTTAAGTGACTTGACTAGTATAGCAGTGAAAAGGCTTGATGGTGCCCGTCAAGGGAAGAAGCAATTCATGGCCGAGGTGAGCTCAATTGGACTGATCCAACATATCAACCTAGTCAAATTGATCGTTTTCTGCTGCGAAGGTGATCATAGGTTACTTGAGTATGAACACATGCTAAATGGCTCTCTTGATGGTCATCTATTTAAGAAGAGCAATAATGATGATGTTGTTGTCCTAAATTGGAACACCCAGATATCAAATAACCCTAGGAGTTGCTAGAGGATTGTCCTACTTGCATCAGAGTTGTTGCGAGTGCATCATACATGTGATATTAAGCCAGAGAACATACTCTTGGATGCATCATTTGTTCCTAAAGTGGCAGATTTTGGAATGGCAGCGTTTCTCAGAAGGGATGTTAGCCGAATTCAGACTACATTTAGAGGAACTGCAGGTTATCTTGCCCCAGAGTGGCTTAGTGGAGTTGTGATCACACCAAAAGTCGATGTTTACAGCTTCGGCATGGTGCTGTTGGAAATCATATCAGTATAATGATTTTTAGCTAGCTAGTATACCGTTAACTTGTTGGTGATGATATATGATGCAATAGTTTTTATATTAATATGATGATGATGAGTTATTATATCATTTATGAAAGAAACCGCAGATTAGTTTCAACTTGATATGGATCCTATCTAGCTAACTGATCAAGTATATGCCATATCCATACTTATAGCTCACCTAATATAAGTGATCAAGTAATTAATATGGATATGGCATATATACTTTGATCACTTAGCTAGGATCCATGCATATGCATGCATCCAGTTGAAACTAATCTGTGGTACTTTCACCTAATGATTTAACAACTCATTATAATGTAAAAACAATCTCTAAATTAAATTGAAAACACAAAACTAAAGGAAAAATAAAAAATAAAACCAAAGCCGCCCAAACATTTAGTACCGGTTGGTGTTACCAACCGGTACTAAAGGTCTCCCGCACCCGGCCCCGGCTCGTGCCACGTGGTGGCGCTTTAGTGGCGGTTTGTGCCGAACCGATACTAAAGGGAGGGGGGACCTTTAGTCTCCACCCTTTAGTGCCGTTGCAAAACCGGCACTAAAGGCCCTTACGAACCGGTGCTATAGCCCGGTTCTGCACTAGTGTTCCCCTAGTCCAATTCAGACCCATGGGGGCGCCACCTTTCCTTTGGCCTACCTCCTCCTTTCCCGTATGTACCAATAAGGCCCATTACTTCTCCCGGTGAATTCCAGTAACTCCCCGGTACTCCGTAAAATATCCGAATCACTCGGAACCTTTCCGATGTCCGAATATAGCCTTCATATATATGAATCTTTACGTCTCGACCATTTCAAGACTCCTCATCACGTCCGTGATCTCATCCGGGACTCTGAACAAACTTCGGTCATCAAAACACATAACTCATAATACAAATCGTCATTGAACGTTAAGCGTGCGGACCCTACGGGTTCGAGAACACTATGTAGACATGACCGAGACACATCTCCGGTCAATAACTAATAGCGGAACCTAGATAATCATATTGGCTCCTACATATTCTACGAAGATCTTTATCGGTCAAACCGCATAACAACATACGTTGTTCCCTTTGTCAAAGGTATGTTACTTGCCCGAGATTCGATCATCGGTATCATCATACCTAGTTCAACCTCATTGTCGGCAAGTCTCTTTACTCGTTCCTTAATGCTTCATCCTGCAACTAACTCATTAGTCACATAGCTTGAAGACTTATAGTGATGATCATTACCGAGAGGGCCCAGAGATACCTCTCCGATACACGGAGTGACAAATCCTAATCTCGATCTATGCCAACCCAACAAACATGAACATTTTGCAATTTTGAACATTTTTTAAACTCGTGAACATTTAATATTTTTTAAACTTTGCACATTTTTTGAACTCGTGAACATATTTTGAAATTGTGAACATTTTAATCTAGGAACATTTTCTGAAATCATGAACATTTTTCAAAATTGTGAACATTTTCTTTTGACATCATGGACATTTTTCAAATATTTGAACTTTTTAACAAATCCGCAATCATTGTTTTTGGAATTTTGAGCATTTTTTGGTAACATGTGAATAGTTTTTGAATCGGAAACAATTTTTAAAAAAGTTGGAACAATTTTTTAAATTCACGCACATTTTCTGAAATGCATGAACACTTTTTAATCTTCAAAAAATTGAACAGGTGAAATTTTGGTGATTTTGGTAAGAATTTTTAAAATTCGCAACCATTTGTTTTCATTTTTTGAACATTTTTTACTTCGTGCACAACTTTTTGAAATTCATGAATATTTTTATAATACGCAAAAAATTCAAATCATGATTTTTTTGTTTTATTTGAATATTTTGCAAAATCATGATCATTTCTTGAATCCGTGAATTTTTGACGATTTCTCAAGCATTTTTTAGTTCATGAACATTTTATGGTTTCTCAAATAATTTTTGTAAATCACATTTGTTAAGAAAATTTGATCATTTTTTGAAAATTCCTGATTAAAAGAAGAAAAAACGAAACCAAAAAAAGAAGAAATAGGAAAAAACAAAAAATAGGGGTCGTCCCGCTCTGCACATGGGCTGGCCCAAAAGGCCGCGCGCGGGAGGGGGAGGGGGGTGCATGGCGGTAGGCATTTGGAAGATACTCGGGGCGATATATGAGCTCCCGGCATAGGTGTAGGTGAAGCGGCTCACGCTGGCGGGGAGCTTGTGCTGGCAATGCGCCGCAATGTCCTAGAAGTTGCCAGTGTATGTTGTGTGCTCCGCCACCACCACCGTCCCCCGCGCCGCCATCGCGTCGTAGATCATCGCCAACCTCCCCGTGCTGCACCATCCATCGATCAACAGGCGACGACGGCCACCAACACCACAAGAAGGAGAAAAAGATTGTCAAAAAAAGGAGGAGAAGAAGAAAAGGTGGAGCTCGCCAAAACAAAGGGAGGAAACAAGGCAGGCAGACAGGGTTTGGTGATCTATACCATGTCGCCGTTTTGGAAACCGTTAACGGCAAGTATCACATGATGACGATGATGCATTGTCAAACCACATCCTGGCCGTCCATTTGATCATGATTTCCGGCGTTGATTACTAGCTGCTTCCTTCCTTGGACGACCATCCTACATACCCCCTCCATTCACTTTTATAAGTCGTTTCAGACAACTGAAATCAAGTTGCTTTGCACGTTGTCTGAAATGTCTTCAACCACTTACAAAAAGTGTAAAGAAAAAAGATCAGGCTCGTAACACAAAAGACATGTTCATTTCTTGTCAAATTGTTTCCAAGAAACATCCATGTCTTGACAAATCAAAGCCAGCAGCCAGCAAGTAGAACATATATGTTTGCAAGCACATGGCACATGGTCTGAGGAGAATAATAACAGGAATTGCTACTGGTAGAACACAATCCTCAGCCTCAGTCTCAAATGGAAATCTTTATTTGGCTACAAGCATGTTTCTCCAACAAAACAATACATTTCTGCATGCCCACATGACACATTCTCCTAGTAACAGAAATGGGTCATCCTTCAGGATGGCTCTTACTCAGGCAGTAATAAGTAAGTAGCCCTTTTTCTGTTTTCCACCAACCAACAGGCAACAGAGATGCCCAAACTTCAGAAACATCAGCAGCCTTTACAAGATGCTTTCAACGTGCCGTCTTCAGGTTCATACCGTCGAGCCGATGATACATCATCATCTTGTGGTCTTTACTGGTCTTACACAAGTGGGTGATACAACAACAAACTCTACTGACGCTACGTGGTCTAATCGTACAACATCATCATACACCGCACGGTCTGCTACCTAGCCGACAAAATGGCGAGCCGCAGGCGGTGAAATCGACCGTGCGGACATCGCCGGCAGGAGAACCGTGCATCATCACACCGCAAGCAGCTCTGGCATCAGAAGAAGCATGTCATCACTTGCACTGCCGCGGGTGGAACTTCTCCTCCGACAGGAGCGACGAGACGAGCCGCTGCAGCCGCACGGCCCCACGGCCAGGCTGAAGAAAACTGGTGTTCCCGACGACCGAGCAGGGGTCGCTCCCGTTGTCCCCTGTCCCCGCGCACCAGCCTCCGGGGGTGGGCGCGTCCGGGCCGGCGCGGCGGGACAGGAGCTCCGCGTCGATCCGGTCGAGCACGGGCTCGTCCGCGTGGAACTTGCGGGCGAAGGGCGCGTCGCTGGCGATCATCCGGTCCAGGTCGTCCATCGTGAGGTAGTGCGGGTGCTGCTTCGGGGGGTTGTCCCACGAGATGTAGTGCAGGTCGTGGTTCACCGTCGTGTTCTTGAACTCCTCCGCATTGCAGACGACGGTGTGGAAGTAGCCCTCTGGGGAGGAGATGAAGTTGGAGTAGTACATGAGGACGGTGCGCGGCAGGTTGTCCCAGCCCCATATGCTGTACTCCACCAGCGACCTGGACAGCGCCATCCAGGCCGAACCTGCAAACATCACAGATTTAAGAGCAAGATTAGTTCCTCAAAAAGGCCCAAAGTAACAAACTTGGTCACTCCATAAAAGCTCTTGAAACACAAGATTTGTGGGGATTTGTGCGAGGACAAGTATCATATTTCTTTGCTAGTTGGCCAAATCATGCTAATGTTTTGCTTGCCAGTTAGGAATCTTATGCCTTGACCTTCACTGGAAAGTGGAAAGGCAGGCTCTGAATCCTACAGCTACTTATCTAGTTCAGATGTTGAACCATGGAGTGTGCATATCAGGCCGAGAACTACTTGAGAAACTGGGACCAGTTGATCTTCTTGGTCTAGAGAGAGGCAGAAAGGTGAAAATTCTGGGGCTGCTAATAAGAGCATTTATAACAGGTGAAGTTTACTAGTAGCACAAAAAAGTAACTGAAACTTAAACTGAAACCGAAAATAAAGGTCATACTAGTTACATTCAATAGGATTGGAATTATTGTCATACAGGAAAGGCAAATCTGAACACAGGGAGTTTCCTCATTTATGGTATGTTAGTTTTCAGCAAAAAACAAAAACAGGCAATTGAGCTAAAAAAGCACCACATTTATTGTGCAGGGTTCTGCATGACATCTTAGGAACACTTTGAACATCTAATTATAGTAAATAAATCAATTTCAGTTGGTGGCCTGGTCTCCAGAACTTGCATGATAAAACACACATCAATCAGCATATATCAGTTTCAAACCCTCAACACTCAGATTAAATAATAAACTCTTCTAGTACAACAAATTCCTTTAATTGGTAGAACAAGAATTTCCAGGATCCTAGTACGCACAGTGAACAATCAGATGTATTGAAAATCCTAGATACAACATTTCTATGCTAGAGCTAGTATATGTAAATAATTGGGTTACCAAGCAAGAACAGTCCAATGGATCAACAACTTGAAGCAATATAATGTCTTAATTACCAGTGAAGAGCTTGAAGGCTGTTGGCACGCTCCGGCGCTGTGGTATCCAGAACACGTCCGCCTTCTTCTTCATGTAGAGCCCCGGGTCGATGATGACCGGCTTCGCCCTCTGAAACCTGCACGCATACAGATTCACAAACCAACAAGAACAAGAAGCGCATTAATTCCCCTCATTGTCCATCCATCCAGCCACGGCGTGCAAGCAATCCGAGCGAGTAGTTCTAAGGAAGTGAGACACCTACTCCTTCCATCCGATGTTGCTGGTGTGGTCGATGAAGTTGAGATCGCGCGGCAGCTTGGAGAAGACATGGATCAGATCTGCAGCAAGCTCAGAGGGTCAAATGGTGCGGTATGGCACTTGTGACGGACGGATCGGGAGCGGTGGAGCGGGCCTTTTACCGTCCTGCGTGACGAGCGGGTAGTCGGAGGCGGAGAGGTTGATGAACCAGTCCCAGTCGGACCCGCCGGCGCCGGAGTGGCCCCAGAGGAGGGCCGCGGCGGCGTGCAGGGTGCTGGCGACCATGGTGGGCCCGCGGTAGGTGACGAGGTTGGCCCGCTCGACGACGCGGACGTTGCCGGCGGCGGATATGACGGGGTGCGCCGCGAGGCCGGCGGCGAGGCCCCGGCGGTCGGACTCGGGCGCCTCGGCATCTAGGTGCAGGACGTAGAGGTTCCTGGGGTGGTAGAGCGCGAGGAGGACGCGGCGGAGCGCGGCGGCGTCCCTGGCGGATCCGGAGATGACGTAGGCGATGCGGGGGAGGGATCCGGCGGCGCGGGTGGCCGGCGGGGTCGGGGCGAGCTTGTGCTCCACGAAGAGCGCCGGGGACGGCGAGGAGGAGGGGAGGAAGGGGAGCGGGACGGTGGTGAGGAGGACGAGGAGGAAGAGCGACAGCGCGGAGCCGACGGCCAGGGGGAGCAGCCACCGGCGGTCCACGGCGGCGGCGTGGACGACGCTGGGCTTCATCGGCGGCGGCGGGAGGGGGCAGCCGCAGTGGCGGCTTTGGCAGGGGGAAAAAGGCCGGATTTTTCGGCCGGTAAAGACAGGTGAACGGCGGTAACCACTGAAACCGGGTTTAATAATCTACTGTGATATAAATTTGAGTTTTTTGTGAGCATGTCCTGCTTTTCCCTTGGCTTAATCAACATTTAAACTTTTTCTTATAGTACAACCGCGGACGCTCATAAATACACACATACGTTCATCCCTACGAACGCACACACGCACACTCTACCCCTTATGAGCACCTTCGAGAGACTCAGCCGGCACATCATTTTGAGATTGATAAAGTCGCCACAGACGCCTTCCTAGTCAACAGGGGACGTCTCCTCTCACTGAACGCACAGCGCCGGAAGGTTTGAAATAAATCCAGAAATATGTGAGCGTCAGCTCAAGTAACCTGGTGGACTGGGGATGTCACTGTCCTCCTAGACATCCAATCATAGGTTAGTTCGTATCAGCACTTAACCTTGATTCTAACAATTTGGGTACCACTAACTTTTTGTGATGGTAGATTTTCATTGTCAATGTCTAAAACATGACTTAGTATGAATTCAGTGAAGTAACGGATTTATCTATAATCTGTGGGTTGGGCTTAGTCAATGTATTCGTTTCTTTATCAAATATATACAAACCGGTTGGGTCCGTCCTAATAACTTGCTACAAATGCAGTTCCACGAAACAATGAAAAATCATAACAAATGTTAGGCGCGAGCCACGTGGTTTCATATGCATCACAGAGCGAAACCACAGGTAGAAGAGGACGACATCTTGTTGAGTCATTGCTTATTGTGTACTACTAACACCTAAGACACATGTTCTAACAAATTTTGGGTGAAAGCTAAGAAGGGTGGATTCTTCTGAAACAACCTACGGAAGTCCACAAGTTAGCGTCCATGAAAGAGTAAAGTGTAAAACACTTAACCATATGTTTTTTTTAGTGCAATACAATACCAAAAGCAGGACATGGAAGTGTCACACATCATTACTCACTGTATGTTTCCACAAGAGTAGATACTTTATGAAAAATGACATCTATATAATTACCACACAATGGCTAATACATGACAAAACTAAGAAAGTTAGTGGAAGATGACATCTAGATGCATTACTTATCATGTTCTATTACCTTGTATAACACAATCTCTAGCAACATGCTCTCGATCTTTCTTTAAAGACCTGCACAATTACAAATTAAGTTCCAAAAAAAAACAAAGTAAGAAGCCTTGGAATAGCATTACACGTGGTCTCTTTCGAGGAAAATTGCAGATTCAGTGCACGAAACATCATCTCAACAACTTGCTAAAATTATGTGTGCTTGCAAAGTAACTTTGGTCATCCAACTAAATTTGTAAGCATTCAAAAGCAACACACAATGGTAGACATATATCATGTCACATCATCCATTATAAATAGTGGCCTCACCTCATCTTTCATCTTCACCACTACCAAAACAACATTGACAACATGAAGACCTTCTTCTTCCTAGCTTTCCTTGCTCTGGTAGTGAGCACTGCTATTGCACAATATGCGGAAGTTCCCAGCCCAGCTGCGCAAGCTCCCACAACGGATTTTGGGGAATGGGTTGCGATAGCGCCTAGTGCGAGTGGTTCTGAGGATTGCGAGGAAGAGCATCCAAAGCTAGATTCTTGTAGCGATTATGTTATGGATCGGTGTGTGATGAAGGATATGCCGCTCTCTTGGATCTTTCCTCGGACTTGGGGGAAGAGAAGTTGTGAGGAGGTCCGAAACCAGTGTTGTCAGCAATTGAGACAAACGACGCCGCGTTGCCGCTGCAAGGCTATCTGGACATCAATCCAAGGCGATCTAAGTGGCTTCAAGGGCGTTCAACAAGGTCTAAAAGCCAGAACTGTGCAGACGGCCAAGAGCCTTCCCTCCAAGTGCAACATTGATCCAAAATACTGCAACATCCCCATCACTAGCGGATATTACTGGTGATGTAGCTTCCATTGGTGACCAATAAACTATCACATACCACTGTATGTGACCAATAAATGTGACCATGGAATAATATATACTATAGTTTCCCTTATGTATGTATGTGTTTCTCTTACAAACATCTAATTATGCATGTGTCTATCAAGAAAATAATGTTAATTGTGCCAATACAAAAGGAATGTGTGGAAGTGCATATACGCCTTTTACTGCGTTTTGGTATAGATGGAGGAAAATTAAATGGCTAATTAGGGCGTACTTGTGAACAGATTTTAGTCTCAACCGTGAAGGTTGTCGAGAATCGAAGAACCCTCAAAAGTGAAAATAACACAAGAATGTGCCTCGGTAGAGGTTATTTTATAGGCTTTATTCACATTTCATGAGTTTAGGGATCCGACACTATTTAGAGGGGACGTGGTTGGTGAAGTGCATGCTCATTCTTCACTCATATGGCCTTCCCATCCACCAAAGAAACCAAAGCAAAAAAAGACCATAAATCATATTGTTTCTTCTTGTCAAAGTGCTTTGAATTAGCTGTCCGGACCGTTCGGACGTGTGAGCATGCATGCGCTGATCTGAGCTCCCGTTAGACCATTCGTGCACTACTCAGGACCAAGTCTAGGGTTGCTTGGTTTGGCACTGAACCAGCATCGGGGACTATCCATGCTTGGGACCGAGGCCCTATTTTAAACTTATATTTTTTTTTGAACATCAGTACAGACTTAAGCGCTCATACATACGCGCATACACTCATCCCTATGAATGCACACACGCACACCCTACCTCTATGAGCACCTCCGAGAGACTGAGCCGGCATGTCATCTTGAAATTTACGAAGTCACCATAGGCGCCTAACATGTTACTTTTGACAACATGTTGGAACAACGGGTGGGAGGGCAGCTCCTATTTCGTGCATAAGTTGCTCACGAGCAATCGAGTGCGCCCACCCCTCCCCGGCTCCCCCGCCGCATATATGGGCCGGCCCACTAGCTCATGTTCGGTTTGGGAAGGTTCTAGAACCTTCCCAAACCACTTTTGTTCTTCTTGTTATTTACTTTGGATTTCTTTTCTACTTTATCTTTTATTTTTTGTTTCTTTCTTTTTTCCATTTTTTGGGTTTTCCTTTCCAAATTTCATGAACATTTTCTGAAGTTTGGGATTTTTTTTTGAAATTTGAACATCTTTTTCAAAATTGGAGGAGAACATTTTTGGAATTCAAAATTTTTTCATCGAATTAAAAAAATGTTCATATTACTTTTTAAATCGCGAACATCTTTAAATTCATGAAAATTTTCTAAATCATGAACATTCGTCGAAATCAAAATCATTTTCTAAAATAAAAACTTTTTGTTGAAATCATGAACATTTTACAAATTCATGTACAACATTTAAAATCAACATTTTTATAAATTGGTGAACATTTTTCAAAGTAGTGAACATTTGTTTTGAATTTCACGAACATTTTTTTAAATTTTATACATTTTCTGATTATTTTGAACATCTGCTAAAAATGTTCATATTACTTTTTAAATCGCGAACATCTTTAAATTCATGAAAATTTTCTAAATCATGAACATTCGTCGAAATCAAAATCATTTTCTAAAATAAAAACTTTTTGTTGAAATCATGAACATTTTACAAATTCATGTACAACATTTAAAATCAACATTTTTATAAATTGGTGAACATTTTTCAAAGTAGTGAACATTTGTTTTGAATTTCACGAACATTTTTTTTAAATTTTATACATTTTCTGATTATTTTGAACATCTGCTAAAAATTCATGATTTTTTTAGAATTGTGAATATTCTTTCAATAAATGAACATTTTTTAAATCACAAACATTTTCTGAATCTGTGAGCATTTATCATTTCCCAAGCATGTTTTCAAGTCTTGAACATTTTTACAATTTGTAACTTTTTTGAAATCCTGAAATATTTTTTAAAAGGAAATTTTGTAAAAAGAAACAAGAAAGAAAGGGTATGCTCGCCCCGCACATGGGCGCACGGGGAGGGGGAGGGTGCGTGCTTCCCTTTTTTCTGGCGCGTAGGTGGCCATATAGGAGCTCCCGGCCGGTGGGCTGCCGGGAGGGTGCGTGTTATTTCTTTTAGGTTTTTCTCCTTTTATTTTTTCACTTTATCATTTAATTTTCGTTTTTCTTTTCTTTTTTTCATTTTCATTTTCATTTTTTTGTTTTTTATTTCCAAATTTCATGAACATTTTCTGAAATCTGGGAACATTTATTTTCAAATCTGACGAACGTTTTATGAAATTTGAACATTTTTTTCAAACCGGCGTCAGGAGGGTACGGCGCTTGCGCGCGCACCTCCTCCGCGTGCGCGAGCGGCAACCGCGGATCGTCGGCACCGGGATCTTTTGTGAGGATCGAGGTGCCAGCCATGGGGGAGAGGTTGACGTCGGGCCACGGCAGCGACACGCGGTACTGCCAGTGGTATCGCGCATGGTGCACTAGGATGTTGGGCCCGTCCCGTGGCCGGCGACCCCACCTCGCACGCGGAACCATCGCGAAGGCGTCCGACAACGCCGCGCCGGATGAGCCACCGCCAGCGTCGAACCCGCACTTCCTTTCCCCTTGTTGTTGAAGAACCCCATGGCGGACGCTGCTGGCTAGGTAGGTCTTCTGTTGTCAACCCCCCCAAGCACGCTTGCATAACTCCGAATGCTTCCAGACGCTGCCATGCGGATCCAAGATAGGCGAATGCATTGACTACGATCACGTAGGGTAGTTGGGCGGCCAACACACGGACTAGCTGAGGTCATCGCCTCTAGTCGTGGAGTTCTCTCCGACTGGCGCACCAAGGTCTCGCCCGACTACGATGTACGGTGTCGTACTGCATGTGTCTTCTCGCTATGAATCCGAGCCGGGCGTGTGCCTTCGCAGGCAACTCAGGCCTCCTTTGGTCTGTAGGAATTTTGTAGAAATCCCATAGAATAGGATTTGTATAGAAAAAATTCTTTTAGAGCCAGGAATTTTTCCTATCCTCCGTATTTCATAGGAAAATAAACATTAGCTCAAACTCAATAAAAAAGATCCCATGACGTGAACCAAAGAGCATCTTCTTTTTCTTCCTATTCATAGGATTTCAGATACATGTCATCTCATTTCCTATGATTTTTCTATTTCTATGACTTCCCTATCCTATGAACCAAAGGAGGCCTCATTCTGTCCAGCGGATGCACCGTCGACTCATCCCCAAGTTCTTCAGGCAAAGCCGTTCTACAACCAAAGACCAGCACAATCCAACCACTGCTGCGACCATGTAGCTAGTTCTTATCAGATAACTTGCTATTCTGACATCAATAAGAATACTATAGATGAGTTGCTGTTGGTTCCAATCGAGCTTCAAACTACAAAAAGAAGTGAATGTAAAATTCAGAAACAGAGTGAGTACATGGCAAGCTCTAGGGAGAAGTAGCAACAACATGCTTTCATGGTTCGGATCAAGTCCTGTGGTTAGGAACAAGAGCATGTTCTTGTGACCCTGACAATTTGTGACTAAACTCTCTCTTCTACGGTACTTAATGAATATGACAGGCAACATGTTGTTGTTTGTTCTTGCAAAAAAAAAAAAGTCAGTAACAAGTGAATGTAAGTTGTTGGTGACTCGTTCTTTTCAAAGAGATGGTTTGTTTACTTTCTTTTGACGAATACTATTGCACCGCCGGTTGCGTGGGGGTGCTCGGCGAGGTGGCTCCGGGATAAGGCCTAGACGGCACGGCGTCCGCGGACGTCGTTTTTCCTTCTTGGGGGGTCGTTGTGGTGCCTTTCCTTGCCCAACACCTTCAGACCATGGCCTTCGGATGAAAGCCTAAGACTCCGGCATGAGTCGGGCGACGGCGTCGTTCTCCCATGTTGCTACCCCCTTAAGGGCGTTGGCTTGAAAGTCATTGATCTCTTTCGTGTTTTCTCGGAGCTGGACGCGCACGACATCGCAGTCGGCAAGTGCCCGGCTAGCGATGTGGATGGTTGACGCGGTTTCTTGTGTGGCAACGATGGCGGCTTCAAGCAGAGTTGGTTTGCAGCTGAGTTTTGGTAGTCGGTCTCGTCCGGCGTGTTCGAGGGGTTGTCGTGCCACACTTTGTCTTTCTGGAGTCGGAGCTGCTGAGGAGGGGCCCTTGCAGCGACGATGACGTGAGGCGGGTGGTCGGTTCCGGCGCAGGCTCAAAGCTTTTCTCTTGCAATGCTCGTCGACAGAGTCGGAGTTGCCTGGTGGCCGGCGCGTGCGTGGTTGACTGTTTGGCATCGGCGACGCAGGCCTCGGCATTTGCTTGCGGTGAGGGCTACATCAGTGGTCGTCGATGGTGGAGTCGGAGTCGCCCTCGTGGAGGTGTGATGCAGATGGCATCGGGTTGCAACCTTGATAGCGTTTGTCTCCTTGACGACGTGGGTGCGTTCTTGCGTGTGTTGCCAGGTTGCCCTGTGAGTCCTATGTGGGCATGTTGTACCGGTTTTCGCCCGGTTTTCCGTTAATTAACCGGGCAATTCTCTTCTTTATTAATGAGATGAGGCAAAGCTTTTGCCTCTGTATAAAAAAAAGAATATTGTTGATGTTTACTGCCAGTTTGTAATCTGAGCGTTTGTAGATGATGATTCATGCTGCACTTTGGTTTACAAGTCTCATTTGGTACTGAAAAACATTTACAGCGCCTTTACAGTATGACATAGTACTTCCAGTACTAAGCAGCTAACAACACAAATAGATCAGCTCATCGGCTAGCTAAGCTTCTTGGACATGCAGTTCTCCTGGGTGACAACCATTGATGGATAGAGTTCAGAAGCAAGTGCTTCTAAGTTGTTTTGAATGAGAATTCAAACAGAAACACCTCATACATGCTAGCTGCAACCAGCAGCCTAAAGAATTGATGGATACAATAGTATACGGCTGTTGGATTTTTTTGAATTTTTTATGAATTGTTTTTTGACCGGGTGCAGATGAGCCCGGGCTCAGAATTGGATATTCCTGCTTTGTCCAACATCTTATGCATTTAATATTTTTCTGTAACTACTCATAAACAAGAACAAGCTTACAAACCATGATACAAGAACTGAAACTCATGCATATGCTGACCACTCACACTTAATTAAGCATGGACCAAATCTGATACAAGTAAGATAAACAGCTGGACAAAGCATAAGTTGGCATTCATTACATAAATTCAGACATTCAATAATCTGAATAAATGGGACTAAAATCATCTATTTCTTGAAGATTTGTAGCTATCATGATGCACCATTTGGAAGCATGTGTTGCACATTCATGGCTTCTTTTCCTCGACTTTTTTTCTTGGACAATTGAGACATCATGAAAACCTGTTTGGTTGCACATCTTGCACAAGTGTGCGACCATGGCCTTGGCTTCTTTTTTCTTCTCCTTTTGGTTTTCCCCATTCATTTCCTTTCCTCTTTTTATCCTTTCACATCTCCCTACGAAATGAGCATCATTTGGCAGGTGTATGTCAATTTGACTAGGAATGTTGCAACCAATAAACGCCTCATATTCCTCCTCCCTAGTGTGCTTGACTGCATTGGGAGCCATTTGGTTCAGAGGCTCCTCAATGCTCAGAACAATTGGTAATAAAAGGCCATGCATTTATCTGATTACTTGGCTCTTTGAATTAGATCTTCCGACTTGTTGCGTGCTGTTGAAATCTTCTTCCTCGCAGCTGCATCCAAGGAGTCGGTGGGCTTTTCATCTATAAGGTTCCCTTGTTCATCGTAAATACTCTGACTAGAATTTTTTATGTCAACCATATGATTTCAACACAAATAAATAAGAGCAATGATTTTAAATTTCATACCTTTTACACCGTTTCCGCCATCTTTCCAAAATGTAGAAGGTTGGAAGCTCCTTTTGATTTTCAATTCGCATCACTTGGATAATGTGGTGGCATTTGATTCCATGCGACTCAAATAACCTGCACAAACAATTAGCTATCATGGAGGTCATGTCACAACGGGCCTCCCTTACCCTACCGGCACCCGTTTTGAAGGTCACTATTTTTATTTCCTCATCTTGTACAATTCCTTAAAAACAACAATGATCTCTTGCTGCAATAACTTGTTCCTCAAATTTCAGAAGTGAGCATGCGATGAATGAATCAATTAAAGAATGAATTTGCACTTTCAGACCTTGAAGTAGTTCGGAGAATGCCTGCCAGTGATATGTCCATAAAATAGGCTGGTATCCATGACTTTCTAAGGCTAAACCTTTTAGTCAATCGCACATTATCCTCTAACCCAAAGTCTCAAATTACAGGATTCCTCTCTAACTCACACTCGTTCACGATTTCTGAACCCAATACACATGCATTCATTCTCTTCCAAAATTCAGATTCTTCTCTTATCACAGGTCCAATCTTCTTGGGAAGTCTTTCCATTATATGCCACATGCACAACCTGTGTACCGAGGTTGGAAGAACCTTATCAATTCCATTCATGATGCTAGTAGCTTCATCAATTATGATGAGTCTCAGCGCCACACCTCCCATTGCCCTCAGGAAGGTCTCAAACAACCAAACATATGACTCGGTCTTCTCATTTTAGTAAGAATGCAACACCAACGAACACACTTTTTAAGTGATGATTAACTCCTATAAATGGTGCAAAGATCATTTCGTACTGATTAGTAGTATATGTAGAATCAAACATACCACACTACTGAAATGTTTGTAGTTCTCCTGCTTGTGGCATCTGCCCAGAACAGATACATCAAATTTCCTTCATTACTCACAATGAAATCATAGAAAAGCGCTGAACTAACTTCCTTCTTTTTACCTAGTTGGGCCACAAACATTTGAGCATATGCATTACTGATTTTTAGTCTAAGGCCACGGTAGTACTTATGCAAGTCCCTTTTCGTGCATCCAACATTCACAAATCCACCCTCACTGGCGTGGAGGAGCCTGTATCCCTGACAGGTGCCTATGTTTGCTTTGTTGCATGTGTACAATTAATGTGTTCTTTGACCTCTCGCTAACTTGGCAATTTGATCTGATCAAGTGACACTTATCAGGTGACACAAGACCATGGTTGTGGTGCTCTACCCATGATTCTAGCTTGTAGGTATCATTGGCACATAACTTCACAAAGATATGTGCATCACACCCACACCTTGTGTCTGTGTTCTTACGCCTTTTCGATGGATCATCAACCATGTTACCATTTTTAGACTTGAATACTCGTCTATTACACATGTACTCCCTTTGTTTTTATTTACTCTGCATATTAGAGCTGACTGAAGTCAAACTTCGTAAAGTTTGACCAAGTTTATTGAAAACAATCTAAACAATCTATATGATGTGAAAGTAATTTAATAATAAATCTAATGATATTAATTTGTTATTGTATATGTTTTGTTTAAAAACTTGGTCAAAGTTTACAAAGCTTGACTTTGACCAAAGCTAATACACGGACAAAATAAAAACGGAGGGAGTATCATTTAGTGCGAACTGCCTCATTTTCTAACTTCTTCTGTGTTGGGATATCCTCCTCATGTGGGCTATGAGGAGATAACCATTTGAGGCCTTTTAGGTAGCCCAAAGAGGTGCAGAAACCAACTACCCATTAGGGTTATGACCTAGCGTCATTTTGAACTTTGCACATGAGTAGATGGGGATGCTTTACCCTTCGTCCAACAACCACCACCAAGTTTGACGAAAATCAGTTCATCCTCCAAGGGAGAAGAGAGAAAACCAAGTGAGCAAGGGAAGAAGAGGAAGATTGAAGGAAGAAGCAAAGGGAGCTCCTCCCCAAGGTTGTGATGGTCCAGATCCACTACCTTGTCTCTTTCAAGATTCGATTCCACCATCTTTGGTGAGATTGTCCCAATCCCTAGCTCTTTAGGCCCAAATCTTGTTGTGTTCATCCAAGATTCAGAAATCTTGATGTATGAGATCCTCTAGTGCTATCTAGAGAAGAACTTGTTCTATCCCACATTTGATAATAGTGGAAGATGATTTGGGTGGCTTCAACCCGTGGTTTTCTCCCTCAAGTTGGGGTTTTCCACATAAAAATTTGGTGTCTTTTGTTGATACTTGCTGCTGTCCAAAAAGTTACTCCTATCACAAGACACTCGTCTGAGGAGTGTCTTGTCTGCCGAGTTAACATTTTGCCTCCTTATATGCTGCTACATATGGATTCTTTCAAACTAAGCAACGATCCTTGAGTTAGTACATGATATGGTGCTGAGATTACCTTGTTTATGTAACAGTTTTAGTTAACCACAACTGATTTGTGTGCTTGATACGTCTCCAACGTATCTATAATTTTTGATGTTCCATGCTATTATATTACCTGTTTTGGATGTTTTATATGCATTAATATGCTATTTTATATTATTTTTTGGACTAACCTATTAGCCTAGAGCCTAGTGCCAGTTTATGTTTTTTTCTTGTTTTTGAGTTTTACAGAAAAGGAATATCAAATGGAGTCCAAACGGAATAAAACTTTCGCGATGGTTTTTCTTGAACCAGAAGACACCTGTAGGACTTGGAGATGAAGTCAGAGGAGTCCCGAGGCGGCCACAAGCCTCAGGGGTGCACCCTCGGGGGGGGCGCCCTGTGGGCTTGTGGGCCCCTCAGAGCTCCTCCAACCCTAATTCTTGGCCTATAAATTCATAAATATTCCCAAACGACACCAAAATAGTTTTCTGCCGCCGTAACCTTTTGTACCCGTGAGATCACATCTAGGGCCTTTTCCGGCATCCTGCCGGTGGGGGATTCCATCATGGAGGACATCTACATCAACTCTATTGCCCTTCCGATGAAGCATGAGTAGTTTACCTCAGACCTACGGGTCCATAGCTAGTAACTAGATGGCTTCTTCTCTCTCTTTGATCTTCAATACAATGTTCTCCTCGATGTTCTTAGAGATCTATCCGATGTAATATTCTTTTGCGGTGTGTTTGTCGAGATCCGATGAATTGTGGATTTATGATCAGATTATCTATGAATATTATTTGAATCTTCTCTGAATTCTTATATGCATAATTTGATATCTTTTTATTTCTCTTTGAATTATCGGTTTGGTTTGGCCAACTAGATTGGTTCTTCTTGCAATGGGAGAGCTGCTTAGTTTTGGGTTCAATCTTGCGGTGTCCTCGCCCAGTGACATAGTAGGGGTAGCGAGGCATGTATTGTATTGTTGCCATCAAGCGTAAAAAGATGGGGTTTTCATCATATTGCTTGAGTTTATCCCTCTACATCATGTCATCTTACTTAAGGCGTTACTCGTTCTTTTGAACTTAATACTCTAGATGCATGCTGGATAGCGGTCGATGTGTGGAGTAATAGTAGTAGATGCAGAATCGTTTCGGTCTACTTGACACGGAGGTGATGCCTATATTCATAATCATTGCCTTGGATATCATCATAACTTTGCGCTTTTCTATCAATTGCTCGACAGTAATTTGTTCACCCACCGTATGTTTTATTTTAAGAGAGAAGCCTCTAGTGAAACCTATGGCCCCCGGGGCTATTTTACATCATATATTTTCAGATCTATAAACCAAAAAACCCAAAAATACCTTGCTGCAATTTATTTGTTTTTACTTTGTTTTACGTTTTAGTAATCTTTTATATCTATCTCTATCAGATCTCACCCTTGCAAGTGACCGCGAAGGGATTGACAACCCCTTTATCACGTGCAAGTGTTTGATTGTTTGTGCAGGTGCATAGATTGGAGACCTGCTTGTACCTCCTACTGGATTGATACCTTGGTTCTCAAACTGAGGGAAATACTTATCTCTACTTTGCTGCATCACCCTTTCCTCTTCAAGGGAAAAACCAACACAAGCTCAAGAAGTAGCAGTGTTAATTCCCAACATTCTATTGTCCAATACGAACCCGAAAATCAGAGTGATGTGCATAAGACTTGTAGAACTCCACAACCTTTGATCCTTCAAACGCCATCCCCTCTTTGGGCTTCAAATCATCTTCACATTCAGGTATAAGGGATGAGCATTGCAAGATAAAGAATGAATTAATCAATAAGCATTTTCATGTACAAATAACTAACAATGAATACGACCCTTCTGTGACGCCCCAAAAATGTAACCATGTTTTGTTTATTAAAATTTTGCCAGGAAACTTAAACTTTTAGTTTCTGGATTTCCTTTTGATTTTAGAACCATTCTTTTCTTTATTATTATGAGGTTTTTACCCCAAGTGAAAACTTTTCAATCATTATTGGACTCATTTACCCTCTCAAATAAAACAATTCTTTTATCAGTAGGATTATTTATATAATTATTTATCCCTGAGCTTTATCTCTCTAAAATGGTTTGCATGAGTCTAGGACCCCATTTGCACTGCAACCCTTTGATAAATTCATTTAAAAATCCCACCAAAATTTGGGGATGTCATGTGATGTTTTTAAATCACATTTATGCTAAAATATATTTCATTCTTTGGATATTTTGAGCTCTACACCAAATTCTCAAATCTGGTCCAGTGGGCAATTTTGCACTACAACCTAATTAAATATTCCTTTAAAACTTCCACCAAAATTATGGGATGTCAGTAGGAGTAAGTTATTCAACTTTTTGCAAAAACCCAGTGTTGTTCTTTGAAAAATTTGAGTGAATCATCCTCATTTTCATTCTGGTCCAACTTGATGATTTGTACTGCAACCATATTTTAACTTGCTCCTTTACCCATGATTATTTCTCCTGCTTATAGACCACCCTGCCAAATCCTTAAGTCCAGAAGAGTGGACCAATTGGAGGATTTTAAGTGCATGCAATTATGCCCTTTTCTTTCTGTCCAGAATCAGTTTTCTCACAAACTTGCACTATCAAGTTTCTAGACTTGGCCAACTAACCTTGCCATACCACCTGCATCTAAAGAGACCCTGATCTGGAGATTTTGGCCTCTCCAAGAGTTTCCTAGATGCTCTTGGCATTTTGTCAAACACCTTGAGTGCAGGGACAGTTTTGGCATGATTTTTGCCTTTGCACTATGACCTTGCACCTCTAGACAAACCAGTTTGTCCACTAACCTTCTTGCAGACTCTAACCTAGTCTTGTTATTTGCCAGCCTCGCTCAAGCACTCTAGGTCACCCTGGCATTTTGTCGAGCACGTCGCGTGCGTGCTCTGGGCGCGGCTGTTGGAAATATGCCCTAGAGGCAATAATAAAAGGATTATTATTATATTTCCTTGTTCATGATAATTGTCTTTTATTCATGCTATAATTGTATTATCCGGAAATCGTAATACACGTGTGAATACATAGACCACAATATGTCCCTAGTGAGCCTCTAGTTGACTAGCTCGTTGATCAATAGATAGTCATGGTTTCCTGACTATGGACATTGGATGTCATTGATAACGGGATCACATCATTAGGAGAATGATGTGATGGACAAGACCCAATCCTAAGCATAGCACAAGATCATGTAGTTCGCTTTGCTAGAGCTTTTCCAATGTCAAGTATCTCTTCCTTAGACCATGAGATCGTGTAACTCCCGGATCTTGTAGGAGTGCTTTGGGTGTACCAAACGTCACAACGTGGCGGGTGACTATAAAGGTGCACTACGGTATCTCCGAAAGTGTCATTGGGTTGACACGAATCGAGATCGGGATTTGTCACTCCGTGTTACGAGAGGTATCACTGGGCCCACTCGGTAGTGCATCATCATAATGAGCTCAAAGTGACCAAGTGTCTGGTCACGGGATCATGCATTATGGTACGAGTAAAGTGACTTGCCGGTAACGAGATTGAACGAGGTATTGGGATACCGACGATCAAATCTCGGGCAAGTAACATACCGTCTGACAGAGGGAATAGTATACGGGATTGATTGAATCCTCGACATCGTGGTTCATCTGATGACATCATCGAGGAGCGTGTGGGAGCCAACATGGGTATCCATATCCCGCTGTTGGTTATTGACCGGAGAGTCGTCTCGTTCATGTCTGCATGTCTCCCGAACCCGTAGGGTCTACACACTTAAGGTTCGGTGACGCTAGGGTTGTTAGGAAGACTTGTATGTGATTACCGAATGTTGTTCGGAGTCCCGGATGAGATCCCGGATGTCACGAGGAGTTCCGGAATGGTCCGGAGGTAAAGATTTATATATGGGAAGTTGTCAAACGGACACCAGAAAGTTTCGGGGTCATATCGGTATTGTACCGGGGCCACCGGAGAGGTTCCGGGGGTCCACCGGGAGGGGCCACCCCTCTCGGAGGGCCTCATGGGCCACAAGGGGCAGGGAACCATCCCCTGGAGGGCTGGGCACCCCCCCTTGGGCCCATGCGCCTAGGGTTGGGGGGAACCCTAGTGGGGGGCGGGGCCCCCTTTGCTTGGGGGGCAAGCCCCCCTCCCTGGCTGCCGGCCCCTCTCTAGATCTCATCTAGAGGGGCCGGCCCCCCTTGCCCCTTCCCCTATAAATAGAGGGGTGAGGGGAGGGCTGCAACACACTTCCAAGGTGCAGCCCCTCCCCTCCCCAACACATCTCCTCCTCCGCGTGTGCTTGGCGAAGCCCTGTCGGAGTACTGCCTCTCCACCATCATCACGCCGTCGTGCTGCTGCTGGAGCCTTCTTCCTCAACCTCTCCTTTCCCCTTGCTGGATCAAGAAGGAGGAGACATCGTCCATTCCGTACGTGTGTTGAACGCGGAGGTGCTGTCCGTTCGGCACTTGGTCATCGGTGATCTGAATCACGGTGAGTACGACTCCATCATCACCGTTCCCTTGAACGCTTCCGCACACGATCTACAAGTGGTATGTAGATGCAATCTCTCTCCCATGACTCATTGCTTAGATGAACTCATAGATGGATCTTGGTGAAACTGTAGGAAAATTTTTAATTTTCTGCAACGTTCCCCAATAGTGGCATCATGAGCTATTCTATGCGTAGTTCTCTATTGCACGAGTAGAACACAATTTTGTTGTGGGCGTAGATCTTGTCAACTTGCTTGCCGCTACTAGTCTTTTCTTGCTTCAGCGGTATTGTGGGATGAAGCGGCCGGACCGACCTTACACGTGCGCTTCGTGAGACAGGTTCCACCGACTGACATGCACTAGTTGCATAAGGTGGCTAGCGGGTGTCTGCTCTCCTACTTTAGTTGGAGCGGATTAGATGAAAAGGGTCCTTATGAAGGGTAAATAGAAGTTGACAAAATCACGTTGTGGTTATTCGTAGGTAAGAAAACGTTCTTGCTAGAACCCAATTGCAGCCACGTAAAATATGCAACAACAATTAGAGGACGTCTAACTTGTTTTTGCAGCAATTGTCATGTGATGTGATATGGCCAGAAGTTGTGATGAATGATGAATGATATATTGTGATGTATGAGATCATGTTCTTGTAATAGGAATCACGACTTGCATGTCGATGAGTATGACAACCGGCAGGAGCCATAGGAGTTGTCTTAATTATTGTATGACATGCGCGTCATTGATTCAATGCCATGTAAATTACTTTACTTTATTGCTAAACGTGTTAGCCATAGTAGTAGAAGTAATAGTTGGCGAGCAACTTCATGGAGACACGATGATGGAGATCATGATGATGGAGATCATGGTGTCATGCCGGTGACAAGATGATCATGGAGCCCCGAAGATGAAGATCAAAGGAGCTATATGATATTGGCCATATCATGTCACTACTTTGCATGTGATGTTTATTATGTTTATGCATCTTGTTTACTTAGAACGACGGTAGTAAATAAGTTGATCCCTTACAACAATATCAAGAAGTGTTCTCCCCTAACTGTGCACCATTGCTAAAGTTCGTTGCTTTGAAGCACCACGTGATGATCGGTGTGATAGATCCTTACGCTCACATACAACGGTGTAAGACAGTTTTACACATGCAAAACACTTAGGGTTAACTTGACGAGCCTAGCATGTACAGACATGGCCTCGGAACACGGAGACCGAAAGGTCGAACACGAGTCGTATGGAAGATACGATCAACATGAGAATGTTCACCGACGATGACTAGTCCGTCTCACGTGATGATCGGACACGGCCTAGTCGACTCGGATCATGTAACACTTAGATGACTAGAGGGATGTCAAATCTGAGTGGGAGTTCATTAATTAATTTGATTAGATGAACTTAATTATCATGAACATTAGTCTAAAATCTTTGCAAAATGTCTTGTAGAACAAATGGCCAACGCTCATGTCACCATGAACTTCAACGCGTTCCAAGAGAAAACCAAGCTGAAAGATGATGGCAGCAACTATTCGGACTGGGTCCGGAACCTGAGGATCATCCTCATAGCAGCCAAGAAACAATATGTCCTAGAAGCACCGCTAGGTGATGCACCCATCCCAGAGAACCAAGACATTATGAATGCTTGGCAGTCTCGTGCTGATGATTACTCCCTCGTTCAGTGCGGCATGCTTTACAGCTTAGAACCAGGGCTCCAAAAGCGTTTTGAGCAACACGGTGAAGGAAATATGCCCTAGAGGCGATAATAAAGTTATTATTTATTTCCTTATTTCATGATAAATGTTTATTATTCATGCTAGAATTGTATTAACCGGAAACATAATACATGTGTGAATACATAGACAAACATAAGTGTCACTAGTATGCCTCTACTTGACTAGCTCGTTGAATCAAAGATGGTTAAGTTTCCTAGCCATAGACATGAGTTGTCATTTGATTAACGGGATCACATCATTAGGAGAATGATGTGATTGACATGACCCATTCCGTTAGCCTAGCACATGATCGCTTAGTATGTTGCTATTGCTTTCTTCATGACTTATACATGTTCCTGTAACTATGAGATTATGCAACTCCGTTTACGGAGGAACACTTTGGTGCTACCAAACGTCCACAACGTAAATGGGTGATTATAAAGGAGTACTACAGGTGTCTCCAAAGGTACATGTTGGGTTGGCATATTTGAGATTAGGTTTTGTCAATCCGATTGTCGGAGAGGTATCTCTGGGCCTTCTCGGTAATACTCATCACCTAAGCCTTGCAAGCATTGTAACTAATGAGTTAGTTATGAGATGATGTATTACGGAACGAGTAAAGAGACTTGCCGGTAACGAGATTGAACTAGGTATTGGATACCGACGATCGGATCTCGGGCAAGTAAACATACCGATGACAAAGGGAACAAAGTATGTTGTTATGCGGTTTGACCGATAAAGATCTTCGTAGAATATGTAGGAGCCAATATGGGCATCCAGGTTCCGCTATTGGTTATTGACCAAGAATAGTTCTAGGTCATGTCTACATAGTTCTCGAACCCGTAGGGTCCGCACGCTTAAGGTTTCGATGACAGTTATATTATGAGTTTATGAGTTTTGATGTACCGAAGGAGTTCGGAGTCCCGGATGAGATCGGGGACATGACGAGGAGTCTCGAAATGGTCGAGACGTAAAGATCGATATATTGGACGACTATATTCGAGTTCGGAAAGGTTCGAATGATTCGGTATTTTTCGAGTACCGGAGAGTTACGGAATTCGCCGGGAGAAGTATTGGGCCTTATTGGGCCCTGCGGAAAGAGAGGGGCTGCCTAGGGCAGGCTGCGCCCCCATGGCCTAGTCCGAATTGGACTAGGGAGGGGCCGCACCTTCCCTCTTCCCCTTCCTCAAGTCCTAGTCCAACTAGGAGAAGGGGGAGTCCTACTCGGTGGGAGTAGGACTCCTCCAGCGCCGCCTATCTAGGGCCGGCCGCACCCCTTGCTCCTTTATATACGGGGCAGGGGGCACCCCATGACACACAAGTTGATCTACGGATCTTTCCTTAGCCGTGTCGGTGCTCCCTTCCACCATATTCCACTTCGGTCATATCGTCATGAGCTTAGGCGAAGCCCTGCGCCGAGAAGTCATATCGTCGCGAGCTTAGGCGAAGCCCTGCGTCGGTGGAGCATCAACATCGTCACCACACCGTCGTCTTGACGGAACTCATCCCGACACTTTGCTGGATCGAGTCCGGGATCGCCATCGAGCTGAACGTGTGCGTAACTCGGAGGTGCCGTCGCGTTCGGTGCTTGGATCGGTCGGATCGTGAAGACGCACGACTACATCAACCGCGTTGTTATAACGCTTCGCTTTCGGTCTCACGAGGGTACGTGGACGGACACTCTCCCTCTCGCTGCTATGCCATCACCATGGTCTTGCGTGATCGTAGGAAATTTTTGAAATTACTACGCTCCCCAACAGTGGCATCCGAGCCTGGTTTTATGCGTTGATGTCATGTGCACGAGTAGAACACAAGTGAGTTGTGGGCGATACAAGTCATACTGCCTACCAGCATGTCATACTTTGGTTCAGCGGTATTGTGAGATGAAGCGGCCGGACCGACATTACGCCAGACGCTTACGCGAGACTGGTTTCACCGCCCGAGCACTCGTTGCTTAAAGGTGACCGGCGGTGTCTGTCTCTCTCACTTTAGTTGAACCGAGTATGACTACGCCCGGTCCTTGAGAAGGTTAAACGGAGTCTATTTGACAAACTATCGTTGTGGTTTTGATGCGTAGGTAAGAACGGTTCTTGCTCAGCCCGTAGCAGCCACGTAAAACTTGCAACAACAAAGTAGAGGACGTCTAACTTGTTTTTGCAGGGCATGTTGTGATGTGATATGGTCAAGACGTGATGCTATATTTTATTGTATGAGATGATCATGTTTTGTAACCGAGTTATCGGCAACTGGCAGGAGCCATATGGTTGTCGCTTTATTGTATGAAATGAAATAGCCATGTAATTGCTTTACTTTATCACTAAGGAGTAGCGATAGTCGTAGAAGCAATAGTTGGCGAGACGACAACGATGCTACGATGGAGATCAAGGTGTCGCGCCGGTGACGATGGTGATCATGACGGTTGCTTGGCGATGGAGATCACAAGCACAAGATGATGATGACCATATCATATCACTTATATTGATTGCATGTGATGTTTATCCTTTATGCATCTTATCTTGCTTTGATTGACGGTAGCATTATAAGATGATCTCTCACTAAAATTATCAAGAAGTGTTCTCCTCGAGTATGCACCGTTGCCAAAGTTCGTAGTACCCGGACACCACGTGATGATCGGGTGTGATAAGTTCTACGTCCATCTACAACGGGTGCAAAACAGTTGCACACGCGAATACTCAGGTTAAACTTGACGAGCCTAGCATATAACAGATATGGCCTCGAACACGGAGACCGAAGGTCGGCGTGAATCATATAGTAGATATGATCAACATAGTGATGTTCACCATTGAAACTACTCCATCTCACGTGATGATCGGACATGGTTTAGTTGATTTGGATCACGTAATCACTTAAGATGACTAGAGAGATGTCGGTCTAAGTGGGAGTTCTTAAGTAATATGATTAATTGAACTTTAATTTATCATGAACCTAGTCCCGGTAGTATTTTGCAAATTATGTTGTAGATCAATAGCTCGCGTTGTTGCTTCCCTATGTTTTTATATGTGTTCCTAGAGAAATTGTATTGAAAGATGTTAGTAGCAATGATGCGGATTGGATCCGTGATCTGAGGTTTATCCTCATTGCTGCGCAGAAGAATTATGTCCTTAATGCACCGCTAGGTGACAGATCTATTGCAGGAGCAGATGCGACATTATGAACGTTTGGCTAGCTCAATATGAGCGAATCTGACGTTATGAACGTTTATTAGCTCAATATGATGACTACTTGATAGTTTAGTGCACCATGCTTAACGGCTTAGAATCGGGACTTCAAAGACGTTTTGAACGTCATGGACCATATGAGATGTTCCAGGAATTGAAGTTAATATTTTAGCAAATACCGAGTTGAGAGATATGAAGTCTCCAACAAGTTCTATAGCTAAAAGATGGAGGAGAATCGCTCAACTAGTGATCATGTGCTCAGATTGTCTGAGTACTTCAATCTCTTGAATCAAGTGGGAGTTAATCTTCCGGATAAGATAGTGATTGACAGAATTCTCTAGTCACCATCACTAAGTTAGTAGAACTTCGTGATGAACTATAGTATGCAAGGGATGACGAAAAGATTCTCGAGCTCTTCGCGATGCTAAAATCGGCGAAGGTAGAAATCAAGAAAAACATCAAGTGTTGATGGTTGACAAGACTATTAGTCTCAAGGAAAATGGCAAAGGGAAGAAGGGAACTTCAAAAGGAACGGCAAGCAAGTTGCTGCTCGAGTGAAGAAGCCCAAGTCTAGACCTAAGCCCGAGACCGAGTACTTTTGCTGCAATGGAACTGGTCACGGAAGCGGAACTACCCCTGAATATTTGGTGGATAAGAAGGATGGCAAAGTGAACAAGGTTATATTTGATATACAGGTTATTGATGTGTACCTTACTAGTGTTTATAGTAGCCCCTGAGTATTTGATACTCGTTCGGTTGCTAAGATTAGTAACTCGAAACAGGAGTTACAGAATAAACAGAGACTAGTTGAAGGGGAAGTGACGATAAGTGTTGTAAGTAGTTCCAAGATTGATATGATCATCATCGCACACTCCCTATACTTTCGGGATTAGTGTGGAACCTAAATAAGTGTTATTTGGTGTTGAGCATAAATATGATTTGATCATGTTTATTGCAATACGGTTATTCATTTAAGTAAGAGAATAAATTCTTGTTCTGTTTACATGAATAAAACCTTATATGGTTACACACTCAATGAAAATGGTTCATTGGATCTCGATCATAGTGATACACATATTCATAATATTGAAACCAAAAGATGCAAAGTTAATAAT
Source organism: Aegilops longissima (assembly GCA_021605205.1). Classification (NCBI taxonomy): domain Eukaryota; kingdom Viridiplantae; phylum Streptophyta; class Magnoliopsida; order Poales; family Poaceae; genus Aegilops; species Aegilops longissima. The sequence goes on from CM038680.1 coordinate 17,992,961, forward strand.
GATAGTGCAACTTATTTGTGGCAATCGCCGTTTAGGTCATATTGGTGTAAAGCGCATGAAGAAACTCCATGCTGATGGGATTTTGGAATCACTTGATTATGAATCACTTGATGCTTGCGAACCATGCCTTATGGGCAAGATGACTAAAGACTCGCTTCTCGGAACAATGGAGCGAGCAAATGACTTATTGGAAATAATACATACCGATGTATGCGGTCCGATGAGTGTTAAAGCTCACGGCAAGTATCGTTATTTTCTGACCTTCACAAGATGATTTGAGCAGATATGAGTATATCTACTTAATGAAGCACAAGTCTGAAACATTTGAAAAGTTCAAATAATTTCAGAGTGAAGTGGAGAATCATCGTAATAAGAAAATAAAGTTTCTACGATCTGATCGTGGAGGAGAATATTTGAGTTACGAGTTTGGCCTTCATATAAAACAATGTGGAATAGTTTCACAGCTCACGCCACATGGAACACCATAACGTAATGGTGTGTCCGAACGTCAAAACCGTACTTTATTTTGATATGGTGCGATCAATGATGTCTCTTACCGATTTACCAATATCGTTTTGGGGTTATGCATTAGAGACAGCTGCATTCACGTTTAATAGGGCACCATCTAAATCCGTCGAGGCGACACCGTATGAACTATGGTTTAATAGTAAACCTAAGCTGTCGTTTCTTAAAAGTTTGGAGTTGTGATGCTTATGTGAAAAGTTTTCACCGATAAGCTCGAACCCAAATCGGAGAAGCGTCTTCATAGAATACCCAAAAGTAACTATTGGGTACACCTTCTATCACAGATCCGAAAGCAAGTTTTTTGTTGCTAAGATGGATCCTTTCTAGAGAAGAAGTTTCTCTCGAAAGAAGTGAGTGGGAGGAAAGTAGAAACTTGATGAGGTAATTGTACCTTCTCCCTTATTGGAAAGTAGTTCATCACGAAATCAGTTCGATGATTCCTACACCAATTAGTGAGGAAGTTAATGATGATGATCATGAAGCTTCAGATCAAGTTGCTACCAAAACTCGTAGGTCTTCCAGAATAAGATCCGCACTGAGTGGTACGGTAATCGTGTTCGGAAATCATGTTACTAGACCATGATGAACCTACAAACTATGAGGAAGCGATGATGAGCCCAGATTCATGAAATGGCTTGAGGCCATGAAATCTGAGATGGGATCCATGTATGAGAACAAAGTATGGACTTTGATGGAGTTGCCGATAATCGGCAAGCCATATTATATAAATGGATCTTCAAGAGGAAGACAGATGCTGATAGTAGTGTTACTATCTACAAAGCTCGACTTGTCGCAAAAAGGTTTTCGACAAGTTCAAGGTGTTGACTACAATGAGATTTTCTCAACTGTAGTGATTCTTAAGTCTGTCCGAATCATGTTAGCAATTGCCACATTTTATGAAATCTGGCAAATGGATGTCAAAAATACATTCTTTAATGGATTTATTAAAGAAGAGTTGTATATGATGCAACCAGAAGTTTTTTGTCAATCCTAAAGGAGCTAACAAAATGTGCAAGCTCCAGCGATCCATCAATGGACTGGTGCAAGCATCTCGGAGTTGGAATATACGCTTTGATGTGTTGATCAAAGCATATGATTTTATCTGAGACTTTTGGAAAGGCCTGTATTTACAAGAAAGTGAGTGGGAGCACTACAACATTTCTGATAAGTATATGTGAATGACATATTGTTGATCGGAAATGATGTAGAATTATTCTGCAAAGCATAAAAGAGTGTTTGAAAGGAGTTTTTCAAAGAAAGGACCTCGGTGAAGCTGCTTACATATTGAGCATCAAGATCTATAGAGATAGATCAAGACGCTTGATAAGTTTTCAAGGAATACATACCTAGACAAGATTTTGAAGTAGTTCAAAATGGAACAGTCAAAGAAAGAGTTCTTGCCTGTGTTACAAGGTGTGAGATTGAGTAAAACTCAAAACCCGACCACGGCAGAAGATAGAAAGAGAATGAAAGTCATTCCCTATGCATCAGCCATAGGTTCTATAAAGTATGCTATGCTATGTACCGACCTATTGTATACCTTGCTCTGAATTTGGGAAGGAGTACAATAGTGATCTAGGAGTAGATCATTGGACGTTGGTCAAGAACATCCTTAGTGAGGACTAAGGAAACATTTCTCGATTATGGAGGTGATAAAAGAGCCCGTCGTAAAGAGTTACATCGATGCAAGCTTTTTACACTGATCCAGATGACTCTAAGTCTCAATCTGGATACATATTGTAAGTGGGAGCAATTAGCTAGAGTAGCCCGTGCGAGCATTGTAGACATAGAATATTTGCAAAATACATACGGCTCTGAATGTGATGTACCGTTGACTAAACTTCTCTCACGAGCAAAACATGATCATACCTTAGTACTCTTTGGGTGTTAATCACATAGCGATGTGAACTAGATTATTGACTCTAGTAAACCCTTTGGGTGTTGGTCACATGATGATGTGAACTATGGGTGTTAATCACATACAGATGTGAATGTTAGTGTTGAATCACATGATGATGTGAACTAGATTATTGACTCTAGTGCAAGTGGGAGACTGAAGGAAATATGCCCTAGAGGCAATAATAAAGTTATTATTTATTTCCTTATTTCATGATAAATGTTTATTATTCATGCTAGAATTGTATTAACCGGAAACATAATACATGTGTGAATACATAGACAAACATAAGTGTCACTAGTATGCCTCTACTTGACTAGCTCGTTGAATCAAAGATGGTTAAGTTTCCTAGCCATAGACATGAGTTGTCATTTGATTAACGGGATCACATCATTAGGAGAATGATGTGATTGACATGACCCATTCCGTTAGCCTAGCACATGATCGTTTAGTATGTTGCTATTGCTTTCTTCATGACTTATACATGTTCCTGTAACTATGAGATTATGCAACTCCGTTTACGGAGGAACACTTTGGTGCTACCAAACGTCACAACGTAATCGGGTGATTATAAAGGAGTACTACAGGTGTCTCCAAAGGTACATGTTGGGTTGGCATATTTGAGATTAGGTTTTGTCACTCCGATTGTCGGAGAGGTATCTCTGGGCCTTCTCGGTAATACTCATCACCTAAGCCTTGCAAGCATTGTAACTAATGAGTTAGTTATGAGATGATGTATTACGGAACGACTAAAGAGACTTGCCGGTAACGAGATTGAACTAGGTATTGGATACCGACGATCGGATCTCGGGCAAGTAAACATACCGATGACAAAGGGAACAAAGTATGTTGTTATGCGGTTTGACCGATAAAGATCTTCGTAGAATATGTAGGAGCCAATATGGGCATCCAGGTTCCGCTATTGGTTATTGACCAAGAATAGTTCTAGGTCATGTCTACATAGTTCTCGAACCCGTAGGGTCCGCACGCTTAAGGTTTCGATGATGTTATATTATGAGTTTATGAGTTTTGATGTACCAAGGAGTTCGAGTCCCGGATGAGATTGGGGACATGACGAGGAGTCTCGAAATGGTCGAGACGTAAATATCGATATATTGGACGACTATATTCGAGTTCGGAAAGGTTCGAATGATTCGGTATTTTTCGAGTGGGAGAGTTACGGAATTCGCCGGGAGAAGTATTGGGCCTTATTGGGCCCTGCGGAAAAGAGAGGGGCTGCCTAGGGCAGGCTGCGCGCCCCATGGCCTAGTCCGAATTGGACTAGGGGAGGGCCGCACCCTTCCCTCTTCCCCTTCCTCAAGTCCTAGTCCAACTAGGAGAAGGGAAGTCCTACTCCGTGGGAGTAGGACTCCTCGGCAGCGCCTATCTAGGGCCGGCCGCACCCCCTTGCTCCTTTATATCTGGGGCAGGGGGCACCCCATGACACCCAAGTTGATCTACGGATCTTTCCTTAGCCGTGTGCGGTGCTCCTTCCACCATATTCCACTTGGTCATATCGTCATGAGAGCTTAGGCGAAGCCCTGCGCGGAGAAGTCATATCGTCGCGGAGCTTAGGCGAAGCCCTGCGTCGATGGAGCATCAACATCGTCACCACACCGTCGTCTTGACGGAACTCATCCCGACACTTTGCTGGATCGGAGTCCGGGATCGCCATCGAGCTGAGCGTGTGCAGAACTTCGGAGGTGCCGTCGTTCGGTGCTTGGATCGGTCGGATCGTGAAGACGTCGACTACATCAACAGCGTTGTTATAACGCTTCCGCTTCGGGTCTCACGAGTGCGTGGACGGACACTCTCCCCTCTCGTTGCTATGCCATCACCATGGTCTTGCGTGATCGTAGGAAATTTTTGAAATTACTCGTTCCCCAACACACGGAGCATATGAGATGTTCGAGGAGCTGAAAATGGTTTTCCAAGCTCATGCCCGGTCGAGAGATATGAAGTCTCCGACAAGTTCTATAGTTGTAAGATGGAGGAAAACAGTTCATCGGTGAGCACATACTCAAAATGTCAGGTTGCACAACCGCCTGTCCCAGCTGGACATTAACCTCCCGGACGAGGCGGTCATTGACAGAATCCTTCAGTCGCTCCCACCAAGCTACAAGAGCTTTGTGATGAACTACAATATGCAGGGGATGGTGAAGACCATTCCTGAAGTATTCTCAATGTTGAAGTCAGCAGAGGTTGAAATCAAGAAAGAACATCAAGTGTTGATGGTCAATAAAACCACTAAGTTCAAAAAGGGCAAGGGTAAGAAGAACTTCAAGAAGGACGACAAAGATGTTGCCGCGCCCGGTAAGCAAGTTGCCGGGAAGAAGTCAAAGAATGGACCCAAGCCTGAGACAGTGCTTTTATTGCAAAGGGAAGGGCCATCGAAGCGGAACTGCCCCAAGTACTTAGCGGACAAGAAGGCAGGCAACACTAAAGGTATATTTGATATACATGTAATTGATGTGTACCTTACCGAGACTCGGAGTAACTCCGGGTATTTGATACGGTGCCGTTGCTCACATTTGTAACTCACAACAGAGCTGCGGAATAAACGGAGATCTGGCGAAGGGCGAGGTGACGATCTTGCGCTCGGGAATGGTTCCAAGGTCGATGTGATCGCCATCGACACGCTACCTCTACATTTACCTACGGGATTAGTTTTAAACCTCAATAATTGTTATTTAGTGCCAAGTTTGAGCATGAACATTGTATCAGGATCTCGTTTAATGCGAGATGGCTACTCATTTAAATCCGAGAATAATGGTTGTTCTATTTATATGAGAGATATGTTTTATGGTCATGCTCCAATGGTCAATGGTTTATTCTTAATGAATCTCGAGCGTAATATTACACATATTCATAGTGTGAATACCAAAAGATGTAAAGTTGATAACGATAGTCCCACATACTTGTGGCACTGCCGCCTTGGTCACATTGGTGTCAAGCGCATGAAGAAGCTCCATTCTGATGGACTTTTAGAGTCTCTCGATTATGAATCATTTGACACATGCGAACCATGCCTCATGGGCAAAATGACCAAGACTCCGTTCTCCGAAACAATGGAGTGAGCAACCAACTTATTGGAAATCATACATACCGATGTGTGCGGTCCAATGAGCGTGGAGGCTCGCGGAGGATATCGTTATGTTCTCACTCTCACTGATGACTTGAGTAGATATGGGTATGTCTACTTGATGAAACACAAGTCTGAGACCTTTGAAAAGTTCAAGGAATTTCAGAATGAGGTAGAGAATCAACGTGACCGAAAAATAAAGTTCTTACGATCAGATCGTGGAGGAGAATATTTAAGTCACGAATTTGGTACACACTTAAGGAAATGTGGAATCATTTCACAACTCACGCCGCCTGGAACACCTCAGCGTAATGGTGTGTCCGAACGTCGTAATCGCACTCTATTGGATATGGTGCGATCTATGATGTCTCTTACAGATTTACCGCTATCATTTTGGGGATACGCACTAGAGACAGCTACATTCACCTTAAATAGGGCACCGTCTAAATCCGTTGAGACGACACCGTATGAATTATGGTTTGTAAAGAAACCTAAGCTGTCGTTTCTAAAAGTTTGGGGATGCGATGCTTATGTCAAGAAACTTCAACCTGAAAAGCTCGAATCCAAGTCGGAAAAATGCGTCTTCATAGGATACCCTAAGGAAACCATTGGGTATACCTTCTACCTTAGATCCGAAGGCAAGATCTTTGTTGCCAAGAACGGATCCTTTCTGGAAAAAGAGTTTCTCTCAAAAGGAGTAACTGGGAGGAAAGTAGAACTCGATGAAGTACTACCTCTTGAACCGGAAAGTAGTGCAGCTCAGGAAATGTTCCTGTGGTGCCTACACCTACTAGAGAGGAAATTAATGATGATGATCAAGGTACTTCGGATTAAGTTGCTACTGAACTTCGTAGGTCCACAAGGACACGTTCCACACTAGAGTGGTATGGCAACCCTGTCCTGGAAATCATGTTGTTAGACAACGGTGAATCTTCGAACTATGAAGAAGCAATGGCGGGCCCAGATTCCAACAAATGGCTTGAAGCCATGCAATCCGAGATAGGATCCATGTATGAAAACAAAGTATGGACTTTGACAGACTTGCCCGATGATCGGCGAGCGATAGAAAACAAATGGATCTTTAAGAAGAAGACGGACGCGGATGGTAATGTCACCATCTATAAAGCTCGACTTGTCGCGAAGGGTTATCGGCAAGTTCAAGGGATTGACTACGATGAGACTTTCTCTCCCGTAGCGAAGCTTAAATCCGTCTGAATCATGTTAGCGATTGCCGCATACTATGATTATGAGATATGGCAGATGGACGTCAAAACAGCGTTCCTTAACGGTTATCTTAAGGAAGAGCTGTATATGATGCAGCCGGAAGGTTTTGTCGATCCTAAGAATGCTAACAAAGTATGCAAGCTCCAGCGATCCATTTATGGGCTGGTGCAAGCATCTCGGAGTTGGAACATTCGCTTTGATGAGATGATCAAAGCGTTTGGGTTTATGCAGACTTATGGAGAAGCCTGCGTTTAAAAGAAAGTGAGTGGGAGCTCTGTAGCATTTCTCATATTATATGTAGATGACATACTTTTGATGGGAAATGATATAGAACTCTTGGACAGCATTAAGGCCTACTTGAATAAAAGTTTTTCAATGAAGGACCTTGGAGAAGCTGCTTATATATTAGGCATCAAGATCTATAGAGATAGATTGAGACGCCTCATAGGTCTTTCACAAAGCACATACCTTGATAAGATTTTGAAGAAGTTCAAAATGGATCAGTCCAAGAAAGGGTTCTTGCCTGTACTGCAAGGTGTGAGATTGAGCTCGGCTCAATGCCCGACCACGGCAAAAGATAAAGAAGAGATGAGCGTCATCCCTATGCCTCGCCATAGGATCTATTATGTATGCCATGCTGTGTACGGACCTGATGTAAACCTTGCCGTAAGTTTGGTAGGAAATTACCAAAGTAATCCCGCAAGGAACACCGGACAGCGGTCAAGAATATCCTGAAGTACCGAAAAGGACAAAGGACGTGTTTCGTTTATGGAGGTGACGAAGAGCTCGTCAGAAGGGTTACGTCGACGCTAGCTTCGACACAGATCTGGATGACTCTAAGTCACAAACCGGATACGTGTATATGTTGAATGGTGGAACAGTAAGCTGGTGCAGCTGCAATAAGAGCGTCTAGGCGGGATCTACATGTGAAGCGGAGTACATGGCAGCCTCGGAGGCAGTGCATGAAGCAATTTGGGTGAAGGAGTTCATCACCGACCTAGGAGTCATACCCAATGCGTCGGGGCCGATCAAACTCTTCTGTGACAACACTGGAGCTATTGCACTTGCCAAGGAGCCCAGGTTTCACAAGAAGACCAGGCACATCAAGCATCGCTTCAACTACATCCGTGAAAATGTTCAAGATGGAGACATAGAAATTTGCAAAGTGCATACGGATCTGAATGTCGCAGATCCGCTGACTAAACCTCTTCCGCAGGCAAAACATGATCAACACCAGAACTCTATGGGTGTTCGATTCATCACAATGTAACTAGATTATTGACTCTAGTGCAAGTGGGAGACTGTTGGAAATATGCCCTAGAGGCAATAATAAAAGGATTATTATTATATTTCCTTGTTCATGATAACGGGATCACATCATTAGGAGAATGATGTGATGGACAAGACCCAATCCTAAGAATAGCACAAGATCGTGTAGTTCGTTTTGCTAGAGCTTTTCCAATGTCAAGTATCTCTTCCTTAGACCATGAGATCTTGTAACTCCCGGATACCGTAGGAGTGCTTTGGGTGTACCAAACGTCACAACGTAACGGGTGACTATAAAGGTGCACTACAGGTATCTCCGAAAGTGTACATTGGGTTGACACGATCAAGACTGGGATTTGTCACTCCGTGTTACGTAGAGGTATCACTGGGCCCACTCGGTAGTGCATCATCATAATGAGCTCAAAGTGACCAAGTGTCTGGTCACGGGATCATGCATTACTGATGCGAGTAAAGTGACTTGCGGTAACGAGATTGAGCGAGGTATTGGGATACCGACGATCGAATCTCGGGCAAGTAACATACCGTCTGACAGAGGGAATAGTATACGGGGTTGATTGAATCCTCGACATCGTGGTTCATCCGATGACATCATCGAGGAGTGTGTGGGAGCCAACATGGGTATCCAAATCCCGCTGTTGGTTATTGACCGGAGAGTCATCTCGGTCATGTCTGCATGTCTCCCGAACCCGTAGGGTCTACACACTTAAGGTTCGGTGACGCTAGGGTTATTAGGAAGACTTGTATGTGATTACGAATGTTGTTGAGTCCGGATGAGATCCCGGACGTCACGAGCGAGTTCGGAATGGTCCGGAGGTAAAGATTTATATATGGGAAGTTGTCAAGCGGACACGGAAAGTTTCGGGTCATATCGGTATTGTACCGGCCACCGGAGAGGTTTGAGGGTCCACCGAGGGACCACCTCTCTCGGAGGGCCTCATGGGCCACAAGGCGCGGGAACCATCCTGGAGGGCTGGGCGCCCCTTGGGCCCATGCGCCTAGGGTTGGGGAACCCTAGTGGGGCGCCCCCCTTAAGGGGGCAAGCCCCCTCCTGGCCATGGCCCCCTCTAGATCTCATCTAGAGGGGCCGCCCCCTGCCCCTTCCCCTATAAATAGGGGGTGAGGGAGGGCTGCAACACACTTCCAAGGCGCAGCCCTCCCTCCCAACACCTCTCCTCCAGCGTGTGCTTGGCGAAGCCTGTTGAGATCTTGCCTCTCCACCATCATCACGCCGTCGTGCTGCTGCTGGAGCCTTCTTCCTCAACCTCTCCTTCCCCTTGCTGGATCAAGAAGGAGGAGACGTCGTCCGTTCGTGCGTGTGTTGAGCGTGGAGGTGCTGTCCGTTCGGCACTTGGTCATCGGTGATCTGAATCACGGCGAGTGCGACTCCATCATCACCGTTCCTTGAACGCTTCCGCCGCGATCTACAAATGGTATGTAGATGCAATCTCTATCCCATGACTCGTTGTTTAGATGAACTCATAGATGGATCTTGGTGAAACCGTGGAAAAATTTTAATTTTCTGCGTTCCCCAACAGCGGCGAGCGCGTTTTACGCGTCGTCGCCAGTCGCCGCGTCGCGTTACCGCCTCCCAGCGCCCGTTCGGCCTCCCACTGCAGCCAGCGCCCCGACTCCTCCCTCGCCGGAAAGCCGCCCTGGCCCTCTCCTGGCGCCCTACAGCGCCACCGACGCAAGCCGCCACCACCGCTCCGACAGCTTCTGCTCTGGACGGCGTCGCCCGAGCCACCCGCGCTCGCCAGCTCGCACCTGGAGCAGTGCCCGCTCGTCCTCTAGTCCCTGCCGCCACCCCCAGCCATCGCCACGCGCACCCTAGCTACAGAATGGCGGTCGCCGATGATCTTATCCCCGGCCGCCGCGGAACCGCCATTGCTCGCCTATAAAAGGAGACCCCCGAGCTCATCCGAGCACTCAGGCAGCCTCAAGCCATCTCCCTAGGACCCCCATGGCCAGCAATCGACGGCAGGAGGTCTTCTTCCCCGCCTCCAGCCAGCTCGGCCACCGCCTCGATCCAGCCCCGTTCATCGCAACCAGGGCCTCCCCCATCATTCCAGCGCCACCGCTCGACTGCCCATGACCCTACGGAGCCGCCCAACACCTCAAACCCACTCGGGATCCACCGTAGCCCAAACCCCCATCTCACCCGAAACTACCGTCCGCCGTGGAGCTCGCCGCCGGGACTCCCTCCATCCCCGCCACCCTCTCAACCACCGGGAGGACCGCCCTGGAGTGGCGGATCCATCCCCGCCCTCAGAGCCCCGCGAGGAGCCGCCGTTCGCCGGCGTCGATCGCCGGAGCCCCCGCCTCGGCTCGGACAGAGGAGGAAGAAGGCGGGGGACTGCGTCACTCGGTCAGATTGCTCTTGATGTGGTTTTCGGTGATTCCAAAAATTACCGCAAATAAAAATTGACATTTGAAGTTGTGGATTTCCAGAGTGCCTATCACGCTATTTTGGGCAGGCCAGCTTATGCACGTTTTATGGCTCGACCATGTTACGTGTACCTCAAATTAAAGATGCCTGGCCCCAAAGGTGTGATCACTATTACTGGCAATTGGAAGAAGGTAGAAGAGTGCTTTCAGAAAGGCTCAAAGATCGCCGATGCTCAGATGGCAGCGGAAGAGCGGCAGGAACACCAGAAAAATGCAGACCCGAGTGATTTGTTGCGAGCTAAGAAGCCCGCTACGGAATCAGCGTTTCAGTCGTCTGGTGAGACTAAACCGATTCACATTCACCCTACCGACCCGAGTGCTGCTCCGACTCATATCTCCACAACGCTCGACTCCAAATAGGAAGAAGCGCTGATCCAGTTCCTCCATGAGAACTGGGACATCTTCGCATGGAAACCTTCTGACATGCCGGGTGTTCCCAGGGGGCTGGCTGAGCACCGTCTACGAGTCGACTCAAAAGCAAAACCTGTCAGAGAACATCTTCGACGGTCCACTGTCCAGAAAAGAAAGGCCATTGGCGAGGAGGTGGCTCGGCTCTTAGCAGCAGAGTTTATCCAAGAAATTTATCACTCCGAGTGGCTCGCCAATGTTGTCATGGTCCCCAAGAAGGACAAGTCACTTCGCATGTGCATTGACTTCAAACATATCAATCGGGCCTGCCCGAAAGATCATTTTCCTCTCCCCTACATCGACCAAATAGTCGACTCGACTGCGGGATGTGAGCGCCTGTCTTTTTTAGACGCCTATTCTGGTTACCATCAGATCCGTCTGTATGGACCCGATGAGATCAAAATAGCTTTCATCACTCCATTCGGGTGCTTCTGTTATGTCACCATGCCATTCAGCCTCAAGAATGCCGGAGCCATGTTCATGAGGATGATTCAGAAGTGTTTGCTCACTCAAATCAGTCGGAATGTGGAAGCGTACATGGATGATATTGTGGTCAAGTCACGGAAAGGTTCCGACCTGTTGACTGACCTTGCTGAGACATTTGCCAACCTCGGGAGGTATGGTATCAAGCTTAATCCATCAAAGTGCACATTCGGAGTTCCTGGCGGAAAATTACTCGGTTTCCTCGTTTCTGAATGAGGAATCGACGCAAATCCAAAAAAAGTTGGTACTATACTCTGAATGAAACGACCTGTGCGTGTGCACGATGTTCAGAAGCTTACTGGTTGCTTGGCCGCTTTAAGTCGATTCATCTCTCGTCTCGGTGAAAAGGCATTGCCTCTTTACCGACTGATGAAGAAGTCAGACAAGTTCGAGTGGACTCCTGAAGCTGATGCAGCGTTTGCAGAGCTAAAAGCCCTGCTTTCCACCCAGCCGGTGCTTGCTGCCCCGATCAGCAAAGAGCCTTTGCTGCTTTACATTGCATCCACAGGACAAGTCGTCAGTACAGTACTTACGGTCGAGCGGGAAGAAGAAGGAAAAGCCTTTAAAGTTCAGCGCCCAGTATATTATATTTCTGAAGTTTTGACCCCATCAAAGTAAAGATACCCTCATTATCAGAAGCTTGTATATGGGATTTATATGACCACGAAGAAGGTTGCTCATTATTTCTCTGAACATTCCATTACAGTCGTCAACGACACTCCATTGTCAGAGATTCTGCACAACAGAGATGCAACTGGTCGAGTGGCAAAATGGGCGATTGAAGTCCTTCCTCTAGATATCAGTTTTGAGGCAAAGAAAACCATCAAGTACCAAGCAATAGCAGATTTCATCGCCGAGTGGACTGAACAGCAACTGCCGACTCAAGTTCACTCGGAGCACAGCTGGACCATGTTCTTTGATGGTTCTAAGATGCTGAATGGTTTCGGTGCTGGGGTAGTGTTGGTTTCCCCCCGAGGAGATAAGCTCAGATATGTGCTCCAGATTCACTTTGATTCCTCCAATAACGAAGCAGAATACGAAGCACTTTTGTATGGGTTGCGTATGGCCATTTCACTCGGCGTCCGTCGCCTCATGGTCTATGGCGACTCAGATTTGGTGGTTAACCAAGTGATGAAGGAGTGGGACGTCAGAAGCCCAGCCTTGACTGGTTACTGCAACGCAGTAAGAAAGATAGAGAAGAAATTCGAGGGGTTAGAGCTTCATCATATACCCCGACTAAAAAATCAAGCAGCTGATGATTTGGCAAAAATAGGTTCCAAGAGAGAAGCCATTCCCAGTGATGTGTTTTTAGAACACATCCATACACCATCAGTTCAAGAGGATCCTTTCACCGGAGAAGCCCCGCAGCCAAAAAGTGCCACGGATCCGACTGAAGTTGAGGTCCCAGCTGTGGTCGACATGATCATGGAAGTTTTGGTCATCACTCCCGACTGGACAGCGCCGTACATCGCGTATATCCTAAGGAAAGAGCTCCCAGAGAATGAAGAAGAGGCTCGACAAATCGTCCGTCGATCCAAGGCCTTTGCTGTGATAAAGGGACAGTTGTACAGGGAAAGTGCGACTGGAGCCAGTCAGAAATGTATAACGCCAGAAGAGGGTCGGATAATTCTTGACGATATCCACTCGGGGACCTGTGGCCATCATGCGTCCTCTCGGACTATTGTGGCTAAAGCATACCGAGCGGGGTTTTACAGACCCAGAGCAAATGAAATGGCGAAGGAGATAGTCGACAAGTGTGAAGGATGTCAGTTATATTCCAATATGTCACACAAGCCCGCTTCAGCCTTGAAGACCTTCCAATCATCTGGCCCTTCGCTGTTTGGGGATTAGATATGGTTGGACCATTGAGAACTGGCAGGAGCGGCGTCACCCATGTACTGGTGGCAGTCGACAAGTTCACTAAGTGGATCGAAGCCAAGCCTATCAAGAATCTTGATGCCGACACTGCTATCAGCTTCATCAGAGAGTTGATATTCAGATATGGAGTTCCGCATAGCATCGTCACTGATAATGGGTCAAACTTCGATTCCGACCAATTCAAAGCCTTTTGCGCTTCTCAAGGCACGCGAGTCGACTACGCTTCCATCGCTCACCCCCAGTAGAATGGACAAGCAGAAAGAGCAAACGGCCTAATTCTCAAAGGACTGAAACCCCGGTTGATGCGTGATCTCAAACACGCAGCAGGCGCGTGGGTCGACGAACTTCCATTAGTTCTTTGGGGATTGAGGACTACTCCTAATCGGTCGACTGGGCGAACTCCATTCTTTCTGGTCTATGGAGCTGAAGCAGTTCTGCCGAGTGACCTGCTTCACAATGCACCCCGAGTCAAGCTCTACTCTGAAGATGAAGCAGAACAAGCCCGGCAGGACGCAGTCGACCTTCTAGAAGAAGAAAGAGAGATGGCCATGATCCGATCGACCATCTGTCAGCAGGACTTGCGTCGATTCCACGCCAGAAACGTGAAGAGTCGAGCCTTCCAAGAAGGAGACTTGGTCCTCCGAGTGGATCAACAGAAGCCACACAAACTCGCCCCTACTTGGGAAGGCCCCTTCATCGTCACCAAAGTTCTCCACAATGGAGCATACCATCTTTACAATGTCGGTCGCCAGATTGATGAGCCACGATCTTGGAATGCGGACGTGCTCCGCCCCTTTTACACTTAAGTACTCACTCGGGTGAGATGTAATAAAAAGTACCTCTGTAGTTTGTTTATCAAAGACAAGAGTGTTATAATTTCCCCAATGATTGTTGTTGCTTTTGTTTACGTGAGAAATCCCCTAGTGGGTGGCTTAGCTACGAATCCGTTTCGCCTAAGTTTGTAAAAAAAACCTACCGAGTGACGAGCAAGCGTCTCACTCGGAGGCTTAGCTGCGAATCCGTTTCGCCTAAGTATTTGAAAATCCTACCGAGTGGAGAGCAACCCTCCCACTCGGGGGCTTAGCTGCAGTCCAGTACTCGCCTAAGTATTTAAAGATCCTACCGAGTGGAGAGCAACCCTCCCACTCGGGGGCTTACCTGCAGTCCAGTACTCACCTAAGTATTTAAAAATCCTACCGAGTGGAGAGCAACCCTCCCACTCGGGGGCTTAGCTGCAGTCCAGTACTCGCCTAAGTATTTGAAAATCCTACCGAGTGGAGAAGCAATCCTCCCACTCGGGGGCTTAGCTGCAGTCCAAGACTACCTAAGTGTTTGAAAATCCTACCGAGTGGAGAGCAACCCTCCCACTGGGGCTTAGCTGCGTCCAAGCTACGCCTAAGTATTTGAAAATCCTACCGAGTGGAGAAGCAATCCTCCCACTCGGGGGCTTAGCTGCAGTCCAGTACTCGCCTAAGTGTTTGAAAATCCTACCGAGTGGAGAGCAACCCTCCCACTCGGGGGCTTAGCTGCGGTCCAGTACTCGCCTAAGTATTTCAAAATCCTACCGAGTGCAGAGCAAGCCTCCCACTCGGAGGCTTAGCTGCGAATCCGTTTCGCCTAAGTATTTGAAAATCCTACTGAGTGGAGAGCGAACCTCCCACTCGGAGGCTTAGCTGCAGTCCAGTACTCGCCTAAGTATTGAAAAATCCTACCGAGTGGAGAGCGAACCTCCCACGCGGGGGCTTAGCTACAGTACAATACTCACCTCAGTATGTGGAAAACCTACCGAGTGGAGAGCAACCCTCCCACTCGGAGGCTTAGCTGCAGTCCAGTACTCGCCTAAATATTTGAAAATCCTACCGAGTGGAGAGCGAACCTCCCACTCGGAGGCTTAGCTGCAGTCCAGTACTCGCCTAAGTATTCGAAAATCCTACCGAGTGGGGAGCAACCCTCCCACTCGGAGGCTTAGCTGTAGTACAGTACTCACCTAAGTATTTGAAATCCATTCCGATCTGCAAGGATGACGAGGTGCAGGTCGACTGCTACCTTCTCCTTCGGAGCTACGCCACAAATACAATGTGCGCTCTGCAAGGACGACGAGGTGCAGGCCGACTGCTACCTTCTCCTTCGGAGCTACGCCACTAATACAATGTGCGCTTTCCAAGGACGACGAGGTGCAGGTCGACTGCTACCTTCTCCTTCGGAGCTCAGCCACAAATACAATGTGTGCTCTGCAAAGGACGACGAGGTGCAGGTCGACTGCTACCTTCTCCTTCAGAGCTACGCCACAAATACAATGTGCGCTCCATCCCGATCCGCAAGGACGTAGGTCGACTGCAATCTGTGCTCCATCCCTACCTGCAAGAACGATGAGGCGCAGGTCGGCTGGATTCTCCACCTCAGAGCTGCGTCACAAGCACTAAAATATATTCCGAGTGAACAACAACGTTCGCTCGAAGGCAAATGCAAGCATATTCAACGATAAGCCAAGTTCAGATAACATCCTACGAATTCAGAAGTGCTCAGGCATCAAGCCTGTAAAAGTTTATCGGTTAAAAAACCACTCGACATTCTGAGGCAAATTTAAGGCATCAAGCATAGAAGTTTTTTACTCCTCGGGCGGAGAACTGGAAGGCGCAACAAACTGTTCCAGGTCGATTCCATCTGCAATCCCAGTGGCAGCAGCAATGAAGGTCTCCATGAAAGATTGGAAGTCATGCTTCTTAGTATTGGCCACTTTGAGGGACGCCAACTTGTCCTCTCGCGCATCTTTGCAGTGAACACGGACCAGAGACAGAGCAACATCAGCACCACACCTGGCAAAAGACTTCTCCCATTCTTGCACTCGACCTGGAACTTCATTCAGTCGAGTCATCAGAGACTCGAGGTCATTTTGAAGCGTCTCTCTCGGCCAGAGTGTCGTGTCGATTCACGACGCCGCAACCTTCGGTCGAGAAAGTTAGTCAACCACACCAGCAACACGAGACTCCAGTTGGAGCACATTCATAGCAGCTCCGTCCTTCACAAGAGAGTTAACGGGGTCCAAGCCTGTCTCCACTCGACTGGTCTCTTCCTCGAAGTTTTGGCAGAATTCTGTAAACACAACTCAAAGATAAACTAGCAGTTCTATGATAAGTCAGTGATTACAAGTCAGTCAGGTAGGAGAGATTATCCTCAAGCATGATGAATAACTTCTTGGCGAGCCCTCCCAGATAAGCCTCCAGATCGTTCTTCTTCCCCACCAGTTCACTAGCCTTGTCACTCAGAGCTATCTTGTCATTCTTCAGACGGCTGACTTCCTTGTTGGCCGCATCAAGAGCAGCTTTCAGATTGGCGTTCTCCTCTTCAAGTTTACCGACTGAAGCCAGCTTCTCTTCCGCAAGCTTCGTTTTGTCCAAAGCCGCCTTCTGCGCCTCGGCAAGTTCCTGGTCCTTCTTCTTCAGAGCCTCCTTCGTTTTATCTGCAAAATGACAACGAGATCAGAATCAAGAATGGGCAGAAGGATAAGAACAGTCGTCAAGTTCTCACCAATCATACCTTTTGCTTCGTTCTTCGCCTTCTGAAAGTTCTCCTGAACAAGCTTCAAGTCAAGGTCGAGCTGGATATGTTTTTTTTCCAACTCAGTATAGCGAGCCACAAGCTCACAAGATTTCTGCGAAGAGTCAGTCGACAGACATCAAAGAGAGGTTAAAAAAACAGACATCAAAGAGAGGTTGCTTCTGAGTGACTAAGAGAAAAACCGTAACATTTCTAAGACTACAGTCGAATCAAAATATTCGAAAGTAGTCTCGGGGACTACACCCAGTGGGTGCACTCAGCGTGCCCCCACTAGTTTTATCGACTTGATCCGATCAGTCGACCGAAAGGAACAAAGAGATTATGATCCCAAAACCATGGCTAACTACCAGCAGTCAGCCTTGGTCTCATCATGATCTACCAAAAAAAACAGGTTCTTCAGACTACAGTCGACTGCCAGCAGTCCACCGTAGTCTCGGGGACTACACCCAGTGGGTGCACTCAGCGTGCCCCCACCGGCTCCAAGATTCCATTCGACATGGTCCGACCAGACCGAGTGAAGAAGTTGGAATGAAGAAATTCAAAATACAAAGACTACAGTCGACTGCCAGCAGTCCACCATAGTCTCGGGGACTACACCCAGTAGGTGCACTCAGCGTGCCCCCACCAATCCAAAAAATCAATCGACACACCCGGTGGGTGTACAGATACAAAGATCTTCGGAAAGAAAGTCTTCAGATAGCATATCCTAATAGAACAAGCGGTGACCAACTAACCTCTCTGAAGGGCTGAGCTAGCATCATAAGCCGCTTGGCTGGCTTCCCGGATCGCCTTCACCTGCTCCATCATGATCCCCGCCTGTCGTATAGCCTCCTTAGCAGCACCCGCTTGGTCCTATGGGACGTGGTGTGTGGTGAAAAGGGAAGGCGGATCAGCAATCGACGACGAAGGTCGGGCACTCGTCAGCGGCACAGAGAAGGACACAGAATGCCGAGTGACATCGCCACCTTCTTGAACCGATGCCTCAGGCACTGATGCAGTCCGAGTGGTCTTGCCAGCCGGCGCCTTTTTATTCTTCCTCGCCCTTAGTGGCACCTCGTCGTCATCATCAGGGAGATAAATGACATGAGGAGGAGCTGCAGGAAAAATTCAGTGTTAGAAATGAAAATCCAATCGACCAAAAGTGAAACTACAGAGAGCGTACCAAGGTTGGAGGTGGCAGCGTCTTCAATTTCCTGGTCGTCGTTCTTGGCGGAGGTCTCGGAGGTAGCAGCACTGCAGATTTCAGAAACCAGTCGGTTAGTCGATGAGTCGACCAAGAGTTCGTCCGTGCTAAACAAGAAAACACAAGTTCTGCTGTTACCCGGAGATAGTGGGAATGGCCATTCTCATCTTGGGCAAGGCCTTCGGCGGCTTTGATGGCGCCGCTCGTGGATGCTTCGGTGCTTTCTCAGTCGGCGCTGGAGAAGCCGCCCGAGGGCGCTTTGACGATTGCCCAACGGGCGCAATCGCTTTGCCACGCTCGCTCGCGGGGTCGTGGATGAGCTTGGATCGCCTTTCCGTATGAGGAGGATCGACTTCCTCCTCCTCCTCCTCCTCTTCGCTGGATCCGTCGTCATCCTCTTCCCCCTCACCATTAGATTGCCACTCCTCACTTTCACCTCCGCTCGCCTCTCCCTCCTCGGCCTGTTCTTGCGCCCCGTTGGGCGTCGAGTACATCTCAGTCGTGACCTAGAAGACAACAAACAAGACAAAAGTCAGTCGACTAGTTTTAAGCAAACAGAATGGAGAAAGCAGAATCACAGTCGGAAATGCAGAATTGGACCTTGTCTACTTCGTATGATTGGTCGAGTGGAGGAATCCTCCTGGCTCCTCGGGGGTTGTCTTTGTTCCTTGTGATGCTCGCCAGCTACCGCTCCAGCGTGGCATCGTCAATCTCCTCCGGGTGGATCCGAGTGGTGTCCTCAGTGCTAGAATACAACCACATCGGATGGTCTCGAGCTTGAAGCGGTTGGATGCGTCGTCGGAGGAAGACCTCCAAGAGGTCCATGCCAGTCACCCTGTCACGGATAAGCTGGATGACACGCTCAACCAGCACCTTAACCTGTGCCTTCTCTTCCGGGACCACCTTCAAAGAGGAAGGCTTCCTCACTCGTTCCATGGAAAAAGGAGGGAGCCCAGCCCTGGCATCGGCTGGTCTTTGTAGTAGAACCAGGTCGACTACCATCCACGGACCGAGTCGGGTAAGATCATGGTCGGAAAGGAGCTTTTTCCTCTCAACTGAACCCCAAGACCCCCACACATCTGAATCACTTGTGTTCTCTCGTCACTCGGATTGGCCTTTTTCACCGTCTGGGAGCGATAGGTGAAGATGTGCTTGAAAAGACCCCAATGAGGCCGGCAACCCAAGAAATTCTCGCACAAAGACACGAAAGCAGCAAGGTACACGATGGTGTTGGGTGTGAAGTGGTGGAGTTGTGCCCCAAAGAAATTCAGAAATCCCCGAAAGAAAGGGTGAGGCGGCAAAGACAACCCACGGTCGATATGGGTGGCCAAGAGAACGCACTCACCCTCCTAAGGTTGCGGCTCAGACTCCCTCCCCGGGAGCCGCACCGATCCATGGGGGATCAGTCCTCCGTCGGCCAGGTCATCAAGATCTGCTTGACTAATCGTCGAGCGGATCTAGTCGCCCTGGATCCAGCCCTACGGCAGGTCGGCCCTCGATGAAGATCTGCCTTGACTGGTCGTCCTTCCCTTTGCCTTCGCCGTCACTTTCTTCGCCCGCTCCAGGGCCGCCGTCTTATCTTTCACCATCGTCGCCGGTGAGATGCGCTCGGGGCAGCGGCACTGAGACGGAAGCGAACGAGGCGGATAAGCCTGGAGAAGAGAGGAGGACATGAGAATGCACTGTTCAAAAACCCTCGTCTGACGCCTTATATGAGGTTACTTCCGAGTGACTGACTTGTAGGCCCGGGCGATCCTGTCAAATCCCGCAACAGTCGCGCGCGCGATACGTGGCGAAAAAGGTGGCATGAAGATCAAGGCGTCCCAGTCTTATCCCATCCGATTACTGCGGCCTCCTCCGCCCCGCGCGCTTCCCGAAATTCGAATCCCGCTAAATTCGCGGGTTGCAGAACAACTCGTCAGATGAAAGATCTCCTTCGCTCTGTCGCTCGGAGCTCTCCAAGTAGAAACTTCACTCGACGGATACAAAGAATGGATCAAGGCGACTGAAAAAGAAGTTGGTGCCGCCACCTAGAGTTCATTGATCCAGAACAAGACATACTCATAGCACGAGAAATGGGTCGGAAGAGTTCTCAACTCCTTCCCCACTCAAACCTCGATCCATTCGAGGGCTAATGATGAAGCTATGTATCTAGGGTAGGGTCATGGACATGTCCAAACTACCCTACCCAAGGACATCTCTAGAAGAAACCACCTGTCAATCGACTCAGAAGTGTTCCACTCGACAGACTCGAAGACACTCGACCATGAAGCCAACCACTCGACCATGAAGCCAACCACTCGACCATGAAGCCAACCACTCGACAGCCAGGAGATCTAAAGTCACTCTGCACGCCAACGGTCGGTCATTAAGTAGCTTTTATGGTCATCATAGCAATTTATGTGTAGTGTTACCAGTAACGCCCAATCTTAATGTATCTTAAACCCTGCATAACTGAGGGCCGGAGGGGTCTGGCGGACTCTATATAAGCCACCCCTCCTCAGTGTAAAGGGTTCGCACCCCTGTAACTCATACGCATATAATCCAGTGGACCGCCTCTGGGCTCCGAGACGTAGGGCTGTTACTTCCTCCGAGAAGGGCCTGAACTCGTAAATCCCTTGCGTATACAACTACTCCATAGCTAGGATCTTGCCTCTCCAGACCTACCCCCCTACACTACTGTCAGACTTAGAACCACGACAGACACACTATTCCCCCTTGTTGCTATGCATCTCCTAGATAGATCTTGCGTGAGCGTAGGCAAATTTTGAAATTGCATGCTACGTTCTGATACGTCTCCAACGTATCTATAATTTTTGATTGCTCCATGCTATATTATCAACTGTTTTAGGCAATATTGGGCTCTATTATCCACTTTTATATTATTTTTGGGACTAACCTATTAACCGGAGGCCCAGCCCAGATTTGTTGTTTTATGCCTATTTCGGTGTTTGAGGAAAAGAAATATCGACGCCAGTCAAAATGGAACGAAATCAACTGGAGAAGTTACTTTTGGAAGGAAACCCACATGATGGACTTGGACCCCACGTCAGAAGATACGGGAGGTGCTCACGAGGGTGGGGGCGCCTCCCAGGCGCCCCCACCTCGTGGGGCCCCGTAGCTCCACCGACGTACTCCTTTCACCCATATATACCTCGTATCCTAAAACTTCCAGAACAGAAGATAGATCGGGAGTTCCGCCGCAAGCCTCCGTAACCACCAAAACCAATGGGGCCCTTTCCGGTACCTGCGAAGGGGATCCATCTCCGTGGCCATCTTCATCATCCGGCGCTATCCATGACGAGGAGGGAGTAGTTCACCCTCGGGGCTGAGGGTATGTACTAGTAGCTATGTGTTTGATCTCTCTCCCTCTCGTGTTCTCTCTCGTGTTCCTCTATGGCACGATCTTGATGTATCCCGAGCTTTGCTATTGTAGTTGGATCTTATGATGTTTCTCCCCCTCTACTCTCTTGTGATGAATTTAGTTTCCCCTTTGAAGTTATCTTATCTGATTGAGTCTTTTATGAGAACACTTGATGTATGTCTTGGTGATCAACTTGCGGGTTTCGTGACATTGGGAACCTATGCATAGGGGTTGGCACACGTTTTCTTGATTCTCCGGTAGAAACTTTGGGGCACTCTTAGAAGTACTTTTATGTTGGTTGGATGAATCTGAGATTGTGTGATGCATATCGTATAATCATGCCCACGGATACTTGAGGTGACAATTGTGACGCCCCCGATTCAATCGTACACTAATCATGCACGCAAACATGTACGATCAAGATCAGGGACTCACGGGAAGATATCACAACACAACTCTAAAACATAAATAAGTCATACAAGCATCATAATACAAGCCAGGGGCCTTGAGGGCTCGAATACAAGTGCTCGATCATAGACGAGTCAGCGGAAGCAACAATATCTGAGACGAGACATAAGTTAAACAAGTTTGCCTTAAGAAGGCTAGCACAAACTGGGATCTGATCGAAAGAGGCGCAGGCCTCTGCTGAGGATCCTCCTAACTACTCCTGGTCATCGTCGGCGGGCTGCACGTAGTAGTAGGCACCTCCGAGTAGTAGTCGCCATCGACGGTGGCGTCGACTCCTGGCTCCATCGTCTGTCGCCACAACCGGGTAAAGAAAGGGGAAAAGGGGAACAAGGCAACCGTGAGTACTCATCCAAAGTACTACGCAAGCAAGGAGCTACACTACATATGCATGGATATATGTGTAAAGGACCATATCGATGGACTGAACTGCAGAATGCCGAATAAGAGGGGATAGCTAATCATGTCAAGACTACGCTCGCAGCCTCCGTCTTGCAACATGTAGAAGAGAGTAGACTGAAGTCCTCCAAGTAGCATCGCATAGCATAATCCTACCCGGCGATCCTCTCCTCGTAGCCCTGTTAGAGAGCGACCACCGGGTTGTATCTAGCACTTGGAAGGGTGTGTTTTATTAAGTATCCGGTTCTAGTTGTCATAAGGTCAAGGTACAACTCCAAGTCGTCCTGTTACCGAAGATCATGGCTATTCGAATAGATTAACTTCCCTGCAGGGGTGCACCACATTACCCGACACGCTCGATCCCATTTGGCCGGACACACTTTTCTGGGTCATGCCCGGCCGCGGAAGATCAACACGTCGCAGCCCCACCTAGGCATAACAGAGAGGTTAGCACGCCGGTCTAAACCTATGCGCACAGGGGTCTGGGCCCATCGCCCTTAGCACACCTGCGTTGCGTGGCGGCCAAAGCAGACCCTAGACTAGTGGCGTTCGGTCCAATCCGGCTAGCGCGCCGCTCGATCGTTGACGTCACGAAATGCTTGGTGATACCACGGCGCGGTTGCCCATATCTTGTCCCATGTGGCGGTTAGTGCGTATAAGGTCAACGACCCAACTCAGATCAAATACCAAGATCTCGTTAAGCGTGTTAAGTATCTGTGAACGCCGAACAGGGCCAGGCCCACCTCTCACCCAGGTAGTCTCAACCTGCCCTGCCGCTCCGCCACAAAGATCCACACAGAGGGCCGTTGGGACAAAGGTCCTTTCAGCCCCCAATCCGTGAATCACTCGCGGGTGCTCCACAAGCCGACCCGACTTTAGTCACCACATGTATCATGTATAAAGTATATAGTATATACCCGTGATCACCTCCCGAGTGATCATAGCCCGATAGTATAGCACAACAGACGGACAAGAATGTAGGGCCACTGATGGAATACTAGCATCCTATACTAAGCATGTAGGATTGCAGGTAAAGGTAACAACAGTAGTAGCAAGGACAGGCTATGCATCAGGATAGGTATAACGGAAAGTAGTAACATGCTACACTACTCTAATGCAAGCAGTATAGAGTAGAATAGGCGATATCTGGTGATCAAGGGGGGCTTGCCTGGTTGCTCTGGCAAGAGAGAGGGGTCGTCAACACCGTAGTCGTACTGGGTAGTAGCGGCGTCGGTCTCGGAGTCTACCGAAAAGAAGTAACGGAGGGGAACACAATAAATAACAGAGCAAACAAGGCATCACAAGACATAACATGACAATACGTGGTGCTAGGTGTGACCTAACGCGGTAGGAGGTGATACCGACGAAGGGGGGAAACATCCGAGAAAGTATCCCCGGTGTTCCGCGTTTTCGGACAGATGAACCGGAGGGAGAAAGTTGCGTGTTTGCTATGCTAGGAATGTGTGGCGGACGAACGGGTTGCGTATCCGGATTCGTCTCGTCGTTCTGAGAAACTTTCATGTTGAAAATAATTTAATCCGAGTTACGGATTAAAAGATATGATTTTCTAAAGATTTTATTAATTTCTAGAATTTAATTCGAAAATGGAATTATGACATCAGCATGATGTTATGCTGACGTCAGCAGTCAACAGGGGTTGACTGGTCAACCTGACCAGTGGGTCCCACTGGTCAGTGACACATACTAATTAAACAATTTAATTAACCTAATTAGTATTAATTAGGGGGTGGGCCCCACTGTCATACTAATTAATTAGCTAATTAACTAACCAGGTAATTAGATAACTAATGTTTAATTAGTTTAATTAATCAAAATTCATTAATTAAATAATTATATTTTTATTATATATATATATATTTCCCTTTTTTTAAACGTTCTGGGGCCTTGAGGCCCCAGTTGTCATAGGGCCAACGGGCCAACAGGTTAACAGCGCGGGTGTGGGCGGGCGTGGGGCCGTTGAGGCGAGTCTGGCGCGCGGCGAGGCGCCAAAGCGCCAAGCGGCGAGCAGCGGCGGCGGCCCAAGGTGGCGGGTGGTGGGCCGCAGCGCAGGGCGCCGCGGACGTGGCGTCCGAGCCCGAGGAGGGGCGAACCCGGGTGCGGGGAGGTCATAGCCTCGATGAGGCATCGAGGCATCGGTCAGCGCGCCTAGGGCTGGCGCGCGTCGGGCCATGAGATCTGAAGCGGCGGGCACACGCAGGTGTGGTGGGTGCGAGCGCGGGCCGGATCTGGTAACGGGGAGAGAAGATGGGCGGACGAGGCTCACGGCGGAGTTGTAGGGACACGGGAGTGGGCTCGGGGAGGGTCGAGGTGGTCCGACGACGGCGGGGACGAGGCAGACGACGGCGACGGGGACGAGGGAGTCCTGCGATGGTGCGGTCATGACGAGGCCAGAGCGACGATGTCGAGGTGGCGGTGCGCTGGTTCGGGGTCGGGGAGGCGACTAGTGTCGGCGACGGCGCGTCGAGGACGTGAGCTACAGCGGCAGTGGGGCGGCGCTGGGAACAAAGCGCAGTGTCGTGGGCCTGGGGTCGGGAGGCGAGAGCCATGGGTGGGGCGTGGCCCGATCCGGATGAGGGAAGGGATCGGCGGAGTGGTGGTCGAGGGAGTGGGGGTAGCAGATTAGGGTTTGAGGGGTTGGCCAAATAGGTCGTGAGCGTCTTGGAGCGGGCGGCCTGGCCTGGCAACAAAAGGCTAGCTGGGCCACTTGGCCCAAATGAGGGGGTTCTGTTGTTTCACTTTTGTTTTGTTTTTTTGTTTTCTGTTTTTTTCTTTTCTGTATTAATTCACTTTAAAATACTTAGGCATTTTATAAAAATTTGTTTATTACACCATATTTACTTATTCAAAATATGGCACCTCCCGAACATTTTGTTTTAGCTTTTGAAAAGTTTGACGTCTGACATTTATTTAAACTTTTGAATTTGAAAAGTTTTTGATCCAACGCGAGATTAGCAACAGTAATCGGGGTGACGTGGCACTTTGAACGTGATATTACTGTAGCATGATTATTCGGGCGTCACAATTCTCCTCCACTAAAAGAAATCTCGTCCCGAGATTTAGGAGGGGAGTAAGGGGGAGGGATTGGGTTACGAAAAATCTAACGGATCTTCTCGGTCTTGGTTGCTCTTCTCGAATAGGTCGATCCATTACATTGACGTCTTCATTTCTCTGCTTCAGGTCATCATGGTGAAGTCGTCCTTTTCTTCGGGAACTCCAACGTACTTACGAATAGGTAAGGGGTAACTGTGGAAGAACGGACCTTACAAGGTTGGCTATCTAACAGATAACTCAGGGAATGTGGTAGAAAGTAACTCTCGAATAGATACTTAAGAAAATATCGAGAGTAAAGTAAGAAGGTACCATGAGAAGTTTCAAACGGATAGGCAATCGTTCGATGTCTGAAACAACATGCGAAAGGGGTCCAGAGCAACGAGATTGAATATTGCGTCTGATACCAGAATAGAGCACTAGGAAGGTGGTCCATGAATTAACTACGAAGCCAAACATGGAGAATAACCATTAGAAACAGGGTTATACAAGAGAGTCAGGTTTCGATCCTGTGGAACTGTGGGTTATGGGCCCACCATGTGGTTAAAGTAGGAGGGGCGGAGACGTCTTGCGTGATCATGCAAGCAAGGCATGTCAGGGGGTAGCCCGTCGATTATGTCGGCAACAACGTCGATACCAAGGGCGAGGGACGAAGAGAACTATTTTCCTGCTCGTTGAACGAGGCGGACCAATAGGCAAAGTTCCCGTCCATCGGTGGCTACCGGAATGTCATCAACAGTAGAAACAGGGTCTTCTGACAGAGTTGTACACCGAGGTGTTTACATAAGCAGGAGAATAATACTGCTTAGATTATATAGACCTCAAGAAAGGTTAAACCAACCAATGGAAAGGAAAATAAGATTATCAGATTAAACAGAACAATGGAAAGGAAAATGTGTTTAAACACATATTTCAAGGGTATATCCTTCCCAAGGACAAGCAGAGCATGATATCCATGACAAGATATAATGTAGAAAACTCTTTAGGTAGGGGAGAGAAATTTCATGACATTACCCATACAGCGGTGTTTGGATAATTTAGCAGGAAACATTTAGCATTGGCATGGTCTTCAAGCAAAGATCAGACTTTGGATACACAAAGGATCCATCAAGGACAACTTATAGAATAAGTCTTACAATTTCCTCATTGAAGAATGGATAATCTTGCAGAAAAGGAAACTATAACAATAGGGCCTCCGGCCAGGTGTGCTAGGCACGACATCACCTTACCGGTTCACATAAAGACCATTGTTATAACTCCTGGAAATATGTTCTAACCATCATATCTGACCGAGATTTAGATCTCATCGGTGTCAAGATAACTCAGACTCGGGATGCCTGAGAAGAAAGGTGCAACACAAATTGTCGAGATGACATTATAAGATTCTCGGGAAATGAACCATGGAAGCGAGTTCTGAAACCAGAGTTCATCATTAAACCAAGGAGAGGATGAGGAAGTGGCTGACGGACTCAGCAATAATTCTACGAGGCATCCAAAAAGATGCATCTCCTCAATTATGTGGATAAGGAGATAGCATTTGTCAGATCAAATGATATAATGAAGCATGTTTGAGGAAAACATACACAATTAAACATTGGTTGAAAGGTGCGCCCGAAATATGGGTTGGGCTGCACGACCAATGTTAGAATGGTGATTCAATAATCAATAGTCTAAGAATGAATGGCCGACCATTAACTTCAAAGCAATAGGGTTGCTAGAAAGGCAGAATCCAAATAGCACCGTTCACTTGTTGGTACCCCGGTTGGGATCAACGCGAGGACCAGGAAAGAATGGTGATGGTGAGAAGTATCACTATACCAAGAATTCTTAAGAGGTGGTGAAATTCCCACGACATTCTTGACATAAAAGGTGGTAATTCTCCAAGGTAAAGAAGAACAATGCTGGGTAGCAAGGATCTCAAGGTATAGCATAAAACACGAACAGGTTTGTGTTGGAGGGAAGGCAATAAAGTGGCCGATGATAACACAACTCATCGAGGGCAAGGATGGTATTTCTCTTCATGAATCCAGTTGATATCCTGGAAGAGCTCATAAGGTTGATGATGATCATGACACAATTGTCGAGATTTCATGCAGATGTAATCAATCAGCGGCGACATCAAGTCAAAGGAATGATGAAGCAAGAGGTTATTGGAACCACGATTCGACACAAACTCGAACTCAAGCTTGTTGTTTAAGGTGAAAGGGTATGGCGAGGAAAATCGACGTAAGCTTAGCTATCATCGCAAATTGGTGCTCCGAGCATAAGGACCAGGTACCACAGTTAGAATCATCACGACAATGATATAGCCAAAAAGGCTAGGAATGGCGTGATCGGGTACAAACTCGTACTTATAGAAGCTTACTGAAGAGTTGTTGAACCGTAGTTCGGACTCGGTTCAGTTATCGATGTCTTTGAGTGTTTAATAACTCAGAGCCCGTGAAAAATTGGAATCGGTGGGAAGGTAGCACTTGATGAAGAACTCATAAGAAGTTATGCAGTTCCATTATAATCTCGAGATACCAGGGGGGTAATACTCGACACAAGATCAAAGTAAAGGTTGGACTGGTGTATTGATCCATAGAAGACAATTGTTTTAACTTGTCCGAGAAATGGAATCAAAGAAGAACAATCATGGTCGGAACCACGGTTGCAAGGGATCAATTCACAGATACCATATGTTAGTTATCAAGGAAATAGTTATTATTACAAGAAGCTTCCATGATAGGATATACATCGCGTCCATGGGCATGAACACAAAGTTCAAGGTCGACTCCCACTTCCTCAATGCATAATCTTCCATTCACCTCTCGTATTTCGAAGATGACATTAGTTGTTGAAAGTTTTACCTGGTGCAATACCAGATAAGTATGACTCGTGAAATCTTTCGGGTTCACACCGATGAGGGAAGGCGTTGGTTCAATCCCATCGGGGCTTCTTACGAACATATACCATAAGCTTCAAGAGTAAATATCACCAGCTCGAAAGCAGAGCATGGTTGACAAAAGGAAAGGATACAATTTAACAAAGGCATTATGTATCGGAGAAGGACTCACAAGGTGATTAATTATGACACTGTCGGATATAATAATCCAACAGTGGATATGGCGATCCACAGTGGAGCTGAGGTGAGTATCGATACCCAATTAGAGGAAGAAAGAATGCAAATGCAACAGGTTATGGAATCATCTGAATAATTCAAAGCTTAAATGCAAAGGAATTATGATTTCCAAAACAAGGGGTCAGGAGCAAACGCTCGGATCAAGGATGGATAAGTTGAATAGACTTAGGGGTACAGTCGATGGCAATCTGATTGGCCGAGAACCAGCTCATGTTCGAAAGTAGCCGAAAATATAATTTATACGGATCAACTGATGATTGCGTGCATTCGCACACATATAGAATCAAAGGACACAAAATGATAGTGACAAAGGATGCCAATAAGATTACTAGACTTATGGGATTAACCATAATGAAAGAAAGCAAGAATTTCAAGAGAAAATGGCTGCCGAAGATTTTCGGAAGATCGAATGGTATTTTCAAGACTATTGTGAAACACATGAACGGCTATGGGTGAGGGGATACTCAGCAAGTGCGAGGAATTATCCGTTTGGGTATTCAGGTGACAAAGAACAGCAAGGCAGTAAGCTCAAAGGATTGTCGAAACAACGACGAGTGTTTCGGGGTATCTTGTAATAACAAGACCAATTGGGGATGAATGTAAGAATAACAACTTCAAGTAGTTATCCATAAGGGTTGACGGTGGAAGGGAATTGCAAACGCGATGAACACAAGTTCTCGGGTTAATAGCAGAGAGTATCTTCAGGGTCTTCACGTGCAGCAGACGATCATCAGTAATAAGAGGCTCTCCGGGTGAAAGTGATAACGAGATCCTAATGTTAGATTTAGTAAAATTCATTTAACCCGAATAGAAGAGAGACCAGAGTCCCAGAGTATAGACAAGGAGTAAAAGATCCTAGTACCACCCAATGGCGACGTGGGCCTGTAAGCCGCACAACCATGTTAGTAAAACATTTTCAATGACTAAACTCAACTTAGGCCAAGGAGTTGGAAAGGGGGATTCCTACAGGCAGTCAGCTCTGATACCAACTTGTGACGCCCCCGATTCAATCATACACTAATCATGCACGCAAACATGTACGATCAAGATCAGGGACTCACGGGAAGATATCACAACAGAACTCTAAAACATAAATAAGTCATACAAGCATCATAATATAAGCCCCGGGGCCTCGAGGGCTCGAATACAAGTGCTCGATCATAGATGAGTCAGCGGAAGCAACAATATCTGAGTACAGACATAAGTTAAACAATTTTGCCATAAGAAGGCTAGCACAAACTGGGATACAGATCGAAAGAGGCGCAGGCCTCCTGCCTGGGATCCTCCTAACTACTCCCAGGTCGTCGTCGGTGGGCTGCACGTAGTAGGCACCTCCAGTGTAGTAGTCGTCATCGACGGTGGCGTCGCTCCTGGGCTCCATCGTCAGTCGCAGCAACCGGGTAAAGAAAGGGAAAAGGGGAACAAGGCAACCGTGAGTACTCATCCAAAGTACTCAAGCAAGGAGCTACACTACATATGCATGGATATATGTGTAAAGGACCATATCAGTGGACTGAACTGCAGAATGCCAGAATAAGAGGGGGATAGCTAATCCTGTCGAAGACTACGCTTCTGGTAGCCTCCGTCTTGCAACATGTAGAAGAGAGTAGACTGAAGTCCTCCAAGTATCATCACATAGCATAATCCTACCCGGCGATCCTCTCCTCGTAGCCCTGTTAGAGAGCGACCACCGGGTTGTATCTGGAACTTGGAAGGGTGTGTTTTATTAAGTATCCGGTTCTAGTTGTCATAAGGTCAAGGTACAACTCCAAGTCGTCCTGTTACCGAAGATCACGGCTATTCGAATAGATTAACTTCCCTGCAGGGGTGCACCACATTACCCGACACGCTCGATCCCATTTGGCCGGACACACTTTTCTGGGTCATGCCCGGCCGCGGAAGATCAACACGTCGCTGCCCCACCTAGGCATAACAGAGAGGTCAGCACGCCGGTCTAAACCTATGCGCACAGGGGTCTGGGCCCATCGCCCTTAGCACACCTGCATGTTGCGTGGGCGGCCGAAAGCAGACCTAGCCTAGTGGCGTTCGGTCCAATCCGTAGCGCCGCTCGATCGTGACGTCACGAAATGCTTCGGCTGATACCACAACGCCGGTTGCCCATATCTTGTCCCACGTGGCGGTTAGTGCATATAAGGTCAACGACCCAACTCAGATCAAATACCAAGATCTCGCTAAGCGTGTTAAGTATCCGCGAACGCCGAACAGGGCCAGGCCCACCTCTCACCCAGGTAGTCTCAACCTGCCCTCCCGCTCCGCCACAAAGATCCACACAGAGGGCCGTTGGGACAAAGGTCCTTTCAGCCCCAATCCGTGAATCACTCATGGTGCTCCACAAGCCGACCCGACTTTAGTCACCACATGTATCATGTATAAAGTATATGGTATATACCGTGATCACCTCCCGAGTGATCACAGCCCGATAGTATAGCACAATGACAGACGGACAAGAATGTAGGGCCATCGATGGAATACTAGCATCCTATACTAAGCATGTAGGATTGCGGTAAAGGTAACAACAATAGTAGCAAGGACAGGCTATGCATCGGGATAGGTATAACGGAAAGCAATAACATGCTACACTACTCTAATGCAAGCGGTATAGAGTAGAATAGGCGATATCCGGTGATCAAGGGGGGGGCTTGCCTGGTTGCTCGGCAAGAGAGAGGGTCACAACACCGTAGTCGTCTTGGTAGTAGCGGCGTCGGTCTCGGAGTCTACCGGAAAGAAGTAACGGAGGGGAACACAATAAATAACAGAGCAAACAAGGCATCACAAGACATAACATGACAATACGCTGTGCTAGGTGTGCCCTAACGCGGTAGGAGGTGATACCGACGAAGGGGGGAAACATACGGGAAAGTATCTCCGGTGTTCCGCGTTTTCGGACAGATGAACCGGAGGGAGAAAGTTGCGTGTTTGCTATGCTAGGGATGTGTGGCGGACGAACAGGTTGCGTATCCGGGTTCGTCTCGTCGTTCTGAGCAACTTTCATGTTGAAAATAATTTAATCTGAGTTACGGATTAAAAGATATGATTTTCTAAAGATTTTATTAATTTCTAGAATTTAATTAATTATTTAATTTAATTCGAAAATGGAATTATGACATTAGCATGATGTCATGCTGACGTCAGCAGTCAACAGGGGTTGACTGGTCAACCTGACCAGTGTTTCCCACTGGTCAGTGACACATATTAATTAAACAATTTAATTAACCTAATTAGTATTAATTAGGGGGTGGGCCCCATTGTCATACTAATTAATTAGCTAATTAACTAACCAGGTTAATTAGATAACTAATGTTTAATTAGTTTAATTAATCAAAATTAATTAAGTTAATTAATTAATTATATTTTTATTATATATATATATATTTTCCCTTTTTATTAAACGTTCTGGGGCCTTGAGGCCCCACTTGTTATAGGGCCAACGGGCCAACGGGGTTAACGGGTGTGGGCGTGGGCGCTCGTTGAGGCCGGAGCCCGTCTGGGCGCGGCGAGGCGCCAGCAGCGGTCATCAGCGGCGAGCGGCGGCCCAAGGTGGCGGTGGTGGCGGGTCGATGAGCGCAGGGCGCTGCGGACATGGGCGTCCGAGCCCGAGGAGGGGCGAACCCGGGTGCGGGGGGGGGGGAGGTCATGGCCTCGATGAGGCATCAGAGGCATCGGTCTTGGCGCGACCTAGGGCTGGCCTTGCCGCGGCAAGGATGCGAGCGGCGGGAACGCGTAGGTGTGGTGGGTGCGGCCTTGGGCGGATCTGTAACGGGAGAGAAGAGGGGCGGACGAGGCTCACGGCGGAGTTGTAGGGACACGGCAGTGGGCTGGGGAGGGTCGAGGTGGTCCGACGACGGCGGGGACGAGGCAGACGACGGGGACGGGGACGAGGGAGTCCTGCGATGGTGCGGTCGCGGACGAGGCCCAGAGCGACGATGTCGAGGTGGCGGTGCGCTGGTTCGGGGTCGGGGAGGCGACGGGTGTCGGCGACGGCGCGTCGAGGCCGTGAGCTATAGCGGCAGCGGGGCGACGCTGGGAACGGGCGCCGGTGTCGGGGAGCGCGGGGTCAGGAGGGGCGAGAGCCAGGGGTCGGGACGTGGCGCGATCCAGATGGGGGAAGGGGATCGAGCGGAGTGGGGGTCGAGGGGAGTGGGGGGTAGCAGTTAGGGTTTCGCGGGGGTTGGCCAAATAGGCCAGCGGGCGTGTGGGAGCGGGCCGGCCTGGCCGGCAAAGGCTAGCTGGGCCACTTGGCCCAGCAGGGGGGGGGGGGGTTCTGTTGTTTCACTTTTGTTTTTTTTTTCTTTTCTGTTTTTTTCTTTTCTGTACTAATTCACTTTAAAATACTTAGGCATTTTATAAAAATGTGTTTATTACATCATATTTACTTATTCAAAAGATGGCACCTCCCAAACATTTTGTTTTAGCTTTTGAAAAGTTTGACGTCTGACATTTATTTAAACTTTTGAATTTGAAAAGTTTTTGATCCAACGCGAGATTAGCAACATTAATTGGGGTGACGTGGCACTGTTAACGTGATATTACTGTAGCATGATTATCCGGGCGTCACAACAATGGAGTATCTAGGTGACATTAGGGTTTTGGTTGATTTGTGTCTTAAGGTGTTATTCTAGTACGAACTCTTTTATAGATTGATCCGAAAGAATAACTTTAAGGTGGTTTCGTACCCTACCATAATCTCTACGTTTGTTCTCTGCTATTAGTGGCTTCGGAGTGACTCTTTGTTGCATGTTGAGGGTTTGTTATATGATCTATCTATGTTATTATTGTTGAGAGAACTTGCACTAGTGAAAGTATGAACCCTAGGCCTTGTTTCCTATCATTGCAATACCGTTTGTGCTCACTTTTACCACTTGTTACCTTGCTGTTTTTATTATTTCAGATTACAAAAACCTATATCTACTATCTATTTTGCACTTGTATCACCATCTCTTCGCCGAACTAGTGCACCTATACAATTTACCATTGTATTGGGTATGTTGGGGACACAAGAGACTCTTTGTTATTTGGTTGCAGGGTTGCTTGAGAGAGACCATCTTCCTCGTACGCCTCCTGCGGATTGATAAACCTTAGGTCATCCACTTGAGGGAAATTTGCTACTGTCCTACAAACCTGTGCACTTGCAAGCCCAACAACGTCTACAAGAAGAAGGTTGTGTAGTAGACATCAAGCTCTTTTCTGGCGCCGTTGCCGGGGAGGCTAGGTAAGTGAAGGTATATCTTTAGATCTTGCAATCGAATCTTTTTGTTTCTTGTTTTAGCACTAGTCTAGTTTATAATAGAAAATTACAAAAAAAATGGAATTGAGTTTATTTCATACGCTTCGTCTTTTTAATATCTTTCGTGAGTATGATGAAAAGGAAAATTGTGCCAAAGTACTAGAAGAAGAATTACATAGAATACTTGGCATGAAATATGTGAATGATGAGCATGATTGCAATGTTGTTAGTATGAATTCCTTGAATATCCATGATGCTAATGATATGCAAAGCCACAAGCTTGGGGAAGCTAAGTTTGATGAAGATGATATTTTTTGTCCCCCAAGCTTTGATGAGCAAATTTACTATGATGAAAGCATGCCTCCTATCTATGATGATTATTGTGATGACACGTATGCTTTAAACAATAATGATAACCATGAAACTTGTCATCTTGATCTTAATTTTCAATCATATGATAGTTATTTTGTTGAGTTTGCTCCCACTATTATTCATGAGAAGAAATTTTCTTATGTGGAGAATAATAAAATTTCTATGCAAGTAGATCATGAAAAGAATGATTTAGGTGCTGGCTATATTGTTGAATTCATTCATGATGCTACTGAAAATTATTATGAGGGAGGAACATATGCTTCTACATATTGCAATAATATCAAGTTTCCTCTCTATGTGCTTAAAGTTTTGAAGTCATGCTTGTTTTACCTTCCTATGCAAGTTGATTATTGTTCCCATAAGTTGTTTGCTCACAAAATCCCTATGCATAGGAAGTGGGTTAGACTTAAATGTGCTAGTCATATTCTTCATGATGCTCTCTTTATGTTTGAATTCTTATCTTTTATGTGAGCATCATTAAAATCATAATGCCTAGCTAGGGGCGTTAAACGATAGCGCTTGTTGGGAGGCAACCCAATTTTATTTTAGTTTCTTGCTTTTTGCTTCTGTTTAGGAATAAATAATCCATCTAGCCTCTGTTTAGATGTGGTTTTATGTTTTAATTAGTGTTTGTGCCAAGTAGAACCTTTGGGAAGACTTGGGTGAAGTCTTTATGATCATGCTGTAAAAAAACAGAAACTTTAGCGCTCACGAGATTAGCTAGAACTTTTTACTGAAGAGTGCTATTTAGTTTATTCTTTTTGAAGATGATTACTAGACAAATTCCTCAGGTCCACCAATTTATTTTAGAATTTTTGGAGTTCCAGAAGTTTGCGTTAGTTACAGATTACTACAGACTGTTCTGTTTTTGACAGATTCTGTTTTCGTTGTGTTGTTTGCTTATTTTGATGAATCTATGGCTAGTAAAATAGTTTATAAACCTTAGATAAGTTGGAATACAGTAGGTTTAACACCAATATAAATAAAGAATGAGTTCATTATAGTACCTATGAAGTGGTGTTTTGTTTTCTTTTGCTAACGGAGCTCACGAGTTTTCTATTAAGTTTTGTGTTGTGAAGTTTTCAAGTTTTGAGTAAAGATTCGATGGACTATGGAATAAGGAGTGGCAAGAGCCTAAGCTTGGGGATGCCCAAGGCACCCCAAGGTAATATTCAAGGACAACCAAGAGCCTAAGCTTGGGCATCCCCTCTTTCGTCTTCGTTCATCAGTAACTTTATTTGGAGCTATATTTTTATTCACCACATGATATGTGTTTTGCTTGGAGCGTCATTTTCTCTTGTTAGTATTTGCTTGCTGTTAATTAGATTAATGTTTTGCATCTTTAGTTTCAATAAAAATGTCAAGGATAGCCTCTGCCATGCTTATCTTGCTAGTATACATGTTGCTGTTTGAAAACAGAAAGTTTACTGCTGTTGCAAAAATTCTCTAGAAAAGTAAGAGACTGGTATAATGTTTAATCTTTTTGCATATTGAGCTCTGATAAATTTATTACAGTGGGAATTTTAGTTCATACTTTTTGGAGTCAGGAAAGTATTGATACTCTTGCATTCTTTACAGACTGTACTGTTTTGGCAGATTTCTGTTATGTTTGCATTGTTTGCATATGTTTGCTTGTTTAATGATTCTATTTAAGGATAGGAGTATTAAATATGCAGAGGCTTTTAGTATGCAATGTTGAATAATAATTTTAGTGATTTGTTACAGTAGAAAATGATAAGGTTTTGCATTGGTTTATACTAACCTATCTCACGAGTTCTTGTTGAGTTTGTTGTGAATGAAGCTTTTGATAAAAAGAGAAACCATGATATGAAAGGAATTAAGGAGACACAAAAGTTCAAGCTTGGGGATGCCCAAGGCACCCCAAGATAATATTTCAAGAAGTCTCAAGCATCTAAGCTTGGGGATGCCCCGGTAGGCATCCCACCTTTCTTCTTCAACAACTATCGGTTAGTATCGATTGAGCCTAAGTTTTTGCTTCTTCACATGAGTTGTGCTATCCTTGCATTGTCATTTTATTTTGTTTTTCTTGCTGTTTGGATACAATACCAAGATCTGAAATTCTTAAATGTTATAGAGTCTTCACATAGTTGCATAATTATCCGACTACTCATTGATCTTCACTTATATGTTTTGGAGTAGTTTGTCATTTGCTCTAGTACTTCACTTATATCTTTAGAGCACGGTGGTAGTTTTATTTTGAATAAATAGATGATCTCTAATGCTTCACTTATATTATTTTGAGAGTCTTAAATAGCATGGTAATGTGCTTAATTCTAATATGCTAAGCATACAAGATTTGTAAGAATTCTTATGAGTGTGTTGGATACTAAGAAAAGTTTGATGCTTGATAATTGTTTTGAGATATGGAGGTAGTGATATTAAAGTTGTGCTAGTTGAGTAGTTGTGAATTTGAGAAATGCTTGTGTTGAAGTTAGCAAGTCCCGTAGCATGCACGTATGGTTAAAGTTGTGTAACAAATTTGAAACATGAGGTGTACATGGCTTGTGCATCCTTATGAGTGGCGGTCGGGGACGAGCGATGGTCTTTTCCTACCAATCTATCCCCCTAGGAGCATGCACGTAGTACTTGATTTTTGATGGCTTCTAAATTTTTTCAATAAGTATATGAGTTCTTTTGACTAATGTTGAGTCCATGGATTATACGCACTTTTACCTTTCCGCCTTTGCTAGCCTCTTGATGCCGTGCATTGCCCTTTCTCACATTGAGAGTTGGTGCAAACTTCGCGGTGCATCCAAACCCCGTGATACGATACGCTCTATCACACATAAACCTCCTTATATCTTCCTCAAAACAGCCACCATACCTACCTATTATGGCATTTCCATAGCCATTCCGAGATATATTGCCATGCAACTTTCCACCGTTCCGTTCATCATCATTATGACATACATTACTTTTGTCATATTGACATTGCAGGATGATGTAGTTGACATCGTATTTGTGGCAAAGCCACCATGCATAATTTTCATACATGTCACTCTTGATTCATTGCACCATCCCGGTACACCGCCGGAGGCATTCATATAGAGTCATACTATGTTCTAGTATCGAGTTGTAATCCTTATGTTGTAATCAATAGAAGTGTGATGATCATCATTCAATAGAGCATTACCCAAAAAAAAGAGAAAGGCCAAAAAGAAAAGAAAAAAGGTCCAAAAAAAGAAAATAAAAAGGGCAATGCTACTATCTCTTTTTCCACACTTGTGCTTCAAAGTAGCACCTTGTTCTTCATGTAGTGAGTCTCATATATTGTGCTTCAAAGTAGCACCTTGTTCTTCATGTAGTGAGTCTCATATATTGTGCTTCAAAGTAGCACCATGTTTTTCATATAGAGAGTTTCATATGTTGTCACTTTCATATACTAGTGGGAATCTTTCATTATAGAACTTGGCTTGTATATTCCTACGATGGGCTTCCTCAAATGCCCTAGGTCTTCATTAGCAAGCAAGTTGGATGCACACCACTAGTTTTATTTTGTTGAGCATTCATAGCTCTAGTGCATCCGTTGCATGGCAATCCGTACTCCTTGCATTAACATCAATCGATGGGCATCTCCATAGCTCATTGATTAGCCTCGTTGATGTGAGACTTTCTCCTTTTTTGTCTTCTCCACACAATCCCCATCATCATATTCTATTCCACCCATAGTGCTATATCCATGGCTCACGCTCATGTATTGTGTGAAGGTTGAAAAAGTTTGAGATTATTTAAGTATGAAACAATTGCTTGGCATGTCATCGGGGGTATAGAAGTTGGGAACATCTTTGTGTGACGAAAATGAAGCATAGCCTAACTATATGATTTTGTAGGGATGAACTTTCTTTTGCCATGTTATTTTGAGAAGACATGATTGCATTATTAGTATGCTTGAAGTATTATTATTTTTATGTCAATATGAAGTTTTGTCTTGAATCTTTCAGATCTGAATATTCATATCACAAGTAAGAAGAATTACATTGAAATTATGCCAAGTAGCACTCCGCATCAAAAATTCTCTTTTTATCATTTACCTACTCGAGGACGAGCAGGAACTAAGCTTGGGGATGCTTGATACGTCTCCAACGTATCTATAATTTTTTATTGCTCCATGCTATATTATCTACTGTTTTAGGCAATATTGGGCTCTATTGTCCACTTTTATATTATTTTTGGGACTAACCTATTAACCGGAGGCCCAGCCCAGATTTGCTGTTTTATGCCTATTTCAGTGTTTCGAGGAAAAGGAATATCAGACGGAGTCAAAAAGGAACGAAATCAACTGGAGAAGTTATTTTTGGAAGGAAACCCACCTGATGGACTTGGACCCCATGTCAGAAGATACGGGAGGTGCTCACGAGGGTGGGGTGCGCCCCCCCCGCGCCCCCTGCCTCGTGGGGCCCCCGTAGCTCCACCGACGTACTCCTTTCACCCATATATACCTACGTATCCTAAAACTTCCAGAACAGAAGATAGATCGGGAGTTCCGCCACCGCAAGCCTCCAGAACCACCAAAAACCAATCGGGGCCCCTTTCCGGTACTCTGCCGGAGGGGGGATCCATCTCCGGTGGCCATCTTCATCATCCCGGCGCTATTCATGACGAGGAGGGAGTAGTTCACCCTCGGGGCTGAGGGTATGTACCAGTAGCTATGTGTTTGATCTCTCTCCCCCGTGTTCTCTCTCGTGTTCCTCTATGGCACGATCTTGATGTATCCCGAGCTTTGGTATTGTAGTTGGATCTTATGATGTTTCTCCCCCTCTACTCTCTTGTGATGAATTGAGTTTCCCCTTTGAAGTTATCTTATCGGATTGAGTCTTTTATGAGAACACTTGATGTATGTCTTGGTGATCAACTTGCGGGTTTCGTGACATTGGGAACCTATGCATAGGGGTTGGCACACGTTTTCTTGATTCTCCGGTAGAAACTTTGGGGCACTCTTAGAAGTACTTTTATGTTGGTTGGATGAATCTGAGATTGTGTGATGCATATCGTATAATCATGCCCACGGATACTTGAGGTAACAATGGAGTATCTAGGTGACATTAGGGTTTTGGTTGATTTGTGTCTTAAGGTGTTATTCTAGTACGAACTCTTTTATAGATTGATCTGAAAGAATAACTTTGAGGTGGTTTCGTACCCTACCATAATCTCTACGTTTGTTCTCCGTTATTAGTGGCTTCGGAGTGACTCTTTGTTGCATGTTGAGGGCTTGTTATATGATCTATCTATGTTATTATTGTTGAGAGAACTTGCACTAGTGAAAGTATGAACCCTAGGCCTTGTTTCCTATCATTGCAATACCGTTTACGCTCACTTTTACCACTTGTTACCTTGCTGTTTTTATTATTTCAGATTACAAAAACCTATATCTACTATCTATTTTGCACTTGTATCACCATCTCTTCGCCGAACTAGTGCACCTATACAATTTACCATTGTATTGGGTGTGTTGGGGACACAAGAGACTCTTTGTATTTGGTTGCAGGGTTGTTTGAGAGAGACCATCTTCATCCTACGCCTCCCACGGATTGATAAACCTTAGGTCATCCACTTGAGAGAAATTTGCTACTGTCCTACAAACCTGTGCACTTGCCGGCCCAACAACGTTTACAAGAAGAAGGTTGTGTAGTAGACATCACGTTCCCCTACACAATCGAGGGAAGTGCATTTTTTATTATTTCCACTCCTAGATCCTTTGTGCTTCTTGTCTCTATCCTTTCTATGTTTACCCCTCCTTCGTAGAATTTGGGAAAAGTAATTATTTATAGAGATTTGCGGAATTACCTTCTCTCTCCAATGAGGCCTCGGCCTCCTCATCAGATCCCTCGCCGGCCAACAACCAGAATCGATTGCCGGCCGGAGAGGTTCCTACTCCCTGCCCAGGGAGTGAGCGAGGCTGAGCAGGAATGACGAGCGGCGTGGGAAATCCTAATAATAAAGAGAATTGGGTTTCTGCCCGTACGTCACGCCTTTTTGCAAAAAAACCCTATAGTTTGTGTTATTCAACCCGCACTACATATTTACCCTTGAGAAATAAAATAAAAATAATAATTAAAAAAGAAAAGACCAAGGGACAACATCTGGGTAGCGGATCTCGGCTGCTCCGCCGTGGATCCGGCGACGGACGGATCGAGACGGGAGAGGCGGCAACCTCCATGGCGGGTCCCTGAAGGAAACCAGCGGTGGAAGGATGAGAGGGAGAGGCGGCGATCTCCATGGCGGGCTCCTTGCAGGACACCAGCAGCGGCCGGCAGATCCGGCCCATGCCGGCGGACGGATCTAGACGGAGAGGTGGCGTCTCCATGGCGGGCTCCCTGGAGAAAACATGTGAGATTAGAGAGAGGAAGGGGAAAATAGGATATGAGAGGGGAGCGGGAGTCTGGCTTGGCCGCTTGCGCGGTTGGAGGAGGCAGGTGGCGGCCTCGGGTGCGTGCGCACGGGCGTGGTCTGCTGCTGTGGGGGGAGCTGCAGGCTGGCCTTGGAGAGTTGAAGGCCGCGGCCCTGTGCTCAGCTGCTGTGGCTGCTCCTATGGTGAAGAAGATGAAGAGAAAGGGGGGATTTGGTTTTGGGGTACGAGAATGCGATAGAAACGAGTTCAAACTCACGACCTGCCCTCCTCTCCCTTCCCTCTGCAACAGACAGAGTTTGTGCTAAAATTTCAGATTCGAATTAATAGTCCCACCCCGCAACTTTACATCAAATCCTAGCAACTTATATACGTTCCAAATTGCAAGAATCAATAAGCCAACTAAAGGAGTGTGAGATACAATCAATCAAAGAGGAAAGGCGCATGAATCCAACAGAAAGCAGTGGTCGCGGCGGCGATTTTGACATTCCTTCTAATAATCCTAAAGGAGATAGAGCTGAGAGGATACAGAAAAATAGGCAGCCCACCAGAGAGCTCCACCACCACGGCACGGGGATGCCGCCGCAGCAGCTCGACGCTGCCAGAACCTGCCAGGCCGGCCACCGCCGTTGCAGGACGGGCCGAGGCAGGTGGGTCGCGGCTGGAGAGGCGTTGGCCTCCTCGGGGTCAACGCGAGCAGACGAAGCGGCGCGAGATCATCGGCCGGACCTAGGGGGCATGCGCAGGTGGCGGAGGCTATGGACGTCTGAATCGGGCCGAATCCGAGGCTGCTGGCACGGGGATCAGAGACTGGGCTGGCGGCCAGATCGGGAGACGCAGCTCCAAAGCGCCATCCATGGCGTCCTCTGGTGGTTCCTCACCGACAGGGGTTGCTGCCGTAAGGATAATTCCATTACCGACCAGGTCATAGATCCCAAAGGATAATTCCATTACCCACTACCGAAGTAATGCCTCCTTTTAATGATCTGCATGTAAATTGTAAGAGAAACTAAAGGGGGGGGGGGCTTTTGTCCCCACCCTTTATGCCGGTTCTAGAACCGGCACTAAAAGGGCCTTACGAACCGGGACAATAGCCCGATTCTACACTAGTGTGTAACTGAAATTCCAAGTTCAAAGAGCTCTTTAGACCAGGTTGGTTCATGGCCTTGTGGTTCGATCGTGGCAACTTGGTAACTCGGTTTGTTCGTCCGCGAGACCGTACCTTTTATATTCAACTTGATGATTTTTTAGATTGACGAGATGACCCTTGCTAGCAGCATAAACCAACCTCCTCATGCTAACTAATGAAAATATTTGTATGTTTCCACTGGTTGGGTTGTGTGGGAACTGTGATTTTTAAATGGTAGCAAGTAATTAAAATTCATTCAAGGTTACCACACAGTCAAAGAAGAAAGTAAGAATGAAGAAGAAGAGCACATGCGCATCATGGAGGACACAAAGTGTGACGCCCCAAGACCGGAGCTTCAGTTGCCTTCCAGGGTTTCCGAGTTTTGCCATGTGGTTTGTTTTGTTTTTGCATTGCATCATGTCATCTCTTGCATTGCATCATCTCATCATGCCATTTAATTTTAAAACTCTTCTAAATAAATTGTATGGATTTTTCGATCCATTTAAATCGAGGGAATTCACATGGTGTTTTCTCTTTATAACATATCCTCCTAATAGTTATGGAGCTATTATAAATTATTCCATTTATTTGGAATTGATCTTAACACACTTGCAAATTCCAATGCCTTTTTCTGCTCCGATTTGACCTCAAAACCTTGCCATTTTATTCTATCATTTTCCGGAGTTCCACCAAAAATCATTGAATCATTTTTGTTAAATTCCTCATATTTTTATAAGTCCGGGAAAATTATTCCCATGTCCAAATTCTTTCCCTAACCTTCCCTTCTTTTCTTATCTTTATTTTTCTTTTCTGTTAATTTTTTAGAGAGAGAGAGAGAAGGGCGAGCCAGCCCAGCTCGGCCTTCTCCAGCCCAGCCCGCCTAGCGCCTCCCCTCCTGGCCTTCCTTCTCCTCCAGGCCGGCCCATTCCTCCCAGGCCCAAGCAGGCCCAGCCGGCCCCCTCTAACCCTAGCTTGCCCGATCCCTCGATCCACTTCTCCCCTCGTCCTCCTCCTAGCGCCGCACGCCTCCTCCCGATCCCCCGATTCC
Organism: Aegilops longissima; assembly: GCA_021605205.1. Lineage (NCBI taxonomy): Eukaryota > Viridiplantae > Streptophyta > Magnoliopsida > Poales > Poaceae > Aegilops > Aegilops longissima. Next base: position 18,035,510 of record CM038680.1, read on the forward strand.
ATCTCTTCCCCTCGATCCCCTCTGCTTCCCTCGCGTCGGCCCCCTCCTCCTATCGCCGCCGCCAGGGCATCGCCGACCCTGCGCCACCTCGTCGCCATCCCGCGCCTCTCCACCTCCTCGCGCCGGCCGCTCGCCACCGGGCCAGGACCACCTCGCCGTGCCTCCTTGGCGCCGCGCCCGGCCTCCCGCGGCCTCGCCTCCGGCGACCCTCTGCTCCCTGCGCCCGGTCTTCCTCGCCCTTCCTTCTCCCGCGAGCCGCCGTCCGCCTCCCTGCCCGACGCCATGGCCGTGGCCCTCCTTTGCCCCGAGCTCCAAGCGCCGCCCCATGACGCCCGAGGCCCCCTGCTCCGGTGAAGCCTAGCTCCGCCGCCAACGAAGGCCTCCTATGGCCCCGCCTCTCCTTCACGCAGCTCCGTGCACCCTCGTCGTCCCTGCGGCCTCCCGGTCCTCTCCTCGCGCCTCCCTGCTCCACTTCGGGAGGTCCTGCCCGACGCCAAGACTGCCATGTTGCTGCCCCGTGTGAGACCGTCAAGTACCACAACGACGCGTCAAGTTCCTCGCCGTGACCATGAACATCTACGGAGAGTGTACGACTTCGAACCCTGTGCGATGACGATCATGTACGACTACACGACTACCTCGAGGACATACGGCTCCGTCAAGTTCGACTACACGTGGATGCGACAAGTACCACGACTACTCTCGAGGACATTCGGTTCCGTCAAGGTCGACTTCACAAACGCCAAGTACCACTACGACCCGACGACCCCGGACATCTCCGAAGACCCATGTACCACTACCATCTCCGAAGACCCGTGTACCACGAGCGGCAAGTTCAACTCCAAAACGTGAACGACTACTTCCGATGACGTGTGTACCACTACCATCGAACGTGAACAACGACTTCCCCCTACGCCGTGTACGACTACCATCGCGAGATCGCAAGTACCACGACAACCCCGAAGGGTTTCGGACTCGTCAAGTACCTCTTCGAAAACGAACGTGGAACGTCTACTTCCGACTCCTTCCCTCTACGAAACTCGACCCGTCCCGTTTGAACGTTCCGGAGGTATAACCCCGTGATGACCGACCGTGTTCGAATCATCCTTGCGATGCCCCTCTTTTGCTATGCCACCGTTCCGTGGGAACCCGATATCCGGGATCACCCCACCATCTTGCATGACTCGCTTCCGTCACGCTTTCCTTTGCACCGATATCTCAATCGAGTTATCGGAACCCGATATGTTGCCGTGGCACCACTCTCGGATTCGTTGCCGTGGCACCCCTTTCTTCCACCACGGTGACATAATGCTTCTTAATGCTCATGTCAACGTTTTCATAATATTGCATAAAACTTGCACATGTCATCCGCATCATGATAACAACATTTAAATGTTTATAATTGTTGTTTGCATTAATTTGCTTAAATGCCATGCTAAAATGATTTATTTCATAACTAAATAACCGTAGCTCGGATTTAAATAAATTATAGATGTAAATGGGGTAGAAAAAATGCCTAGATTAACATGGTGACATTACTTTGCATGTTTAACAACTCTAAAATATGATTTAGGTCAGATCTGTTCCAAATCCATAATTTGCATATGGGGATTTTTCCGGAATTGTTGTTGTTGTTTCCGGCCTCATTTAATCTTGCCTAAATAGGTAGTTTCATTTTGCTTCACCTCTTGCCATGTTTAACAACATTTAATATTGTTGGTTCCCTAACCGAGAGTGAACTAAATAAGTGTTGTGGTGTTTCGTCAATATGCAATTCGTTGCATATTGAGCTCCACTTAATTTGTAGGATTGTTTGTGCATATTGCCATGCCATGCATATTTAAACCGGACATGCATCATACTTGATTGTGCATCATGCCATGTTTATGTGATGGTTGTTTACTATGTTGTTTGCTTCTTTCCGGTTTGCTTCTCTCGTTAGCTTCGGTTCCGTTCCGGAGTTGTGAGGATTCGTTCGACTACGTCCGTTTGTCTTCTTCATGGATTCGTTCTTCTTCCTTGCGGGATTTCAGGCAAGATGACCATACCCTCGGAATCACTTCTATCTTTGCTTGCTAGATGCTCGCTCTTTTGCTATGCCTATGCTACGATGCCTACCACTTGCTATATCCTGCCACCCACATTGCCATGTCAAACCTCTAACCATCCTTTCCTAGCAAACCGTTGTTTGGCTATGTTACCGCTTTGCTCAGCCCCTCTTATAGCGTTGTTAGTTGCAGGTGAAGATGAAGTTTGTTCCTTGTTGGAACATGGAGATGTTGTTCCTTGTTGGAACATGTTTATTTGTTGGGATATCACAATATATCTTATCTAATTAATGCATCTATATACTTGGTAAAGGGTGGAAGGCTCGGCCTTATGCCTGGTGTTTTGTTCCACTCTTGCCGCCCTAGTTTCCGTCATACCGGTGTTATGTTCCCGGATTTTTGCGTCCCTAACGCGGTCGGGTGATTTATGGGACCCCCTTGACACTTCGCTTTGAATAAGACTTTTCCAGCAAGGCCCAACTTTGGTTTTACATTTGCCTCCTAGCCTTTTTCCCTTGGGAGTCGCGCATCCCGAGGGTCATCTTTATTCAGCCCCGGCCAATGCTTGTCTAAGTGTTGGTCCAAACTAGAAACCACTTGCGGTGCCGCCCGAGGCAACTTGGGGTATCGTCGGTTGCCGTCGTAGTGTTCATCCGGTCGTGGCTCGAGGCGAGATACGCTGCTGCTACTATCGGGTGTCGGCACGCCGGAGGTCTTCTGGACTTGTTTTATTGCTGTGAAATGTCTTGTAGCCGGATTCGAGACTGATCGGCTTCCGGGAGAAGGTCTATTCTTCGTTGATCGCGAGAGCTTATCATGGGCTAAGTTGGGACACCCTGCAGGGTTTGAACTTTCAAAGCCGTGCCCGCGGTTATGTGGCAGATGGGAATTTGTTAATGTCCGGTTGTAGAAAACCCGAAGTTGATCTTAAATTAAATACACCAACCGTGTGCGTAACCGTGAGTGTCTCTTTTCGGGGTTGATCGAGAGGAGAACACGGTTTCTGGGTTATGTCGGCGTAAGTAGGAGTTCAGGATCACTTCTTGATCATAGTTGTTCGACCGTGCTTTGCCTCCTCTTCTCGCTCTCTTTTGCGTATGTTAGCCACCATATATGCTAGTCGCTTGCTGCAGCTCCACCTCTCTACCCTGTCCTACCTTTAAGCTTAAATAGTCTTGATCTCGCGGGTGTGAGATTGCTGAGTCCCGTGACTCACGGTTACTTCAAAACCAGTTTGCGGTGCCGATTTAAACCGTGCAGGTGATGCACCTGAGCTCAAGGAGGAGCTCGATGAAGACTTTGTGCATTGTGTTGTTTCGTTTCAGCTGATCAGTAGTGGAGCCCAGTTGGGACGATCCGGGATCTGTGTAGCTTTGGGGTAGTCTTCTTTTATTTTGGTTCCGTAGACGGACCTTGATTGTATCTGTATGATGTAATGTTTTACCCATGTATTGTGTGAAGTGGCGATTGTAAGCCAACTATGTATCTTTTTCCCTTATGTATTACATGGGTTGTGTGGAGATTACCTCACTTGCGACATTGCTTTCAATGCGGTTATGCCTCTAAGTCGTGCTTCGACACGTGGGAGATATAGCCGCATCGAGGGCGTTCAAGTTGGTAATCAGAGCCTTCCCCGACTTAGGAGCCCCCCTACTTGATTGTTTGTTGGCGTTGTTGAGTCTAGAATGGAAAATGTTTTGAGTCTTAGGATTATATATATCGGAGAGTAGGATTCTTTTTACTCCTCAGTCCCTTCGTCGCTCTGGTGAGGTATCCTGACGTAGAGTTTTGACTCTTCTTTCCTCAAATTTCACTAAAATTTTTTTAGGATCACGTGGGTATCTTGGAATCGTTCCGATAGTTTTGTGACGAGAACATTGTTCTTGGTGCCTCCTGACATTTAGGGGTTGTGGCAGTGTCCCGGGGAGTTGAGCTCCGAGGTGTTGTCGTCACGATTTTATCGTTGCAGTTCTGGAATACCTGAGTTTTGCCGACATCGAAATCTCTTTTGTGCAGTTGTTGGTGAGATAACCCTGATAGCCCGATCTTGTGGCGAAAAGGGAGTATTGCCATGACTTGTATAACGGATGTTTTTCAAGGTCGAGGTACACAATTTCGGAGATTTCTTGGTTATGTGTTGACGGATGGATACAATTGGATCTAGGTATTGTTAGTTTGGGTGATATATTTTGTGTCCCTGTATCCCCAACACCAGATTGCATAACCAGAAAGTTTCGGGAGTTTATAGGTGGGAATTCAAGTATCTCGTAGGATATCTTTCCAACACACACATGATACGATATGGGATCTATCATATGTTTGTTCCGGCTTATTCTGCAAGCCAATCCTTTGTTTTTGTTCCGTTTTGTGGTATTCAAGTTGCTTCGAAGTCAAGTGTTGATTCCATACCTTCCTAAATGGTGTTCTCATATTGCTATGTGAATACTAATCTTTCTTGATCACTGAGCTTGTCATGTTAATTCTTTTCCAACCGGCGTGCTTCTCTTCAAGTGAATCCGATCACTCCAACATTCGCAAGATCAATTCTAACCTTTTTCTCAACGGTGTTCGTTTCATCCGACCCAAGTTGTTTTTGTTTTCCCGCCCTCCCACCCCTTTTTCTTCAAGGACTCAGATTTCTTAATCAAGTATCAATTTTATTGAGTGAAGTTTCTTCATTCTTTTCCTTTAAATGTTGTATCCGGTGATTTCTCATGAAGACGCTAAGGAAGCTTTAACCTTATCATTGTTCCATTCTTATTTTCTTCTCCGGTGGATTTAGTCAAGTTTTCAGTGTTGATCGTATTCTTTTCATCATTTCAAATGTTTTCTCATGTCGGTGCATCTCTTAATCATCCACTTCTCGCTATTCATTTGTTCTGGAGTGTTAAAGATATCTCAGAAGATTCTAGTTTCCATTCTCAATTCACTCAAGTTCTTTTGAGGATGCTATCTCATTCAAGCCATTTAACTCTACCGGTGCAATATCTATTTCAAACAATTGTTCAACGGTGGTTCTTTTGAGTGGGCCCTAACCCACAAGTCTTTTCCGTGATCTTACCTAACTCTTTTATTTTTTTGGAGTTATTCTCAAATCCTTTTCTAAGTTTGATGTAAGGATGAATTATCATCAGTCTTGGTTTTCTCCAAGATCTTTCAAATTATCTTCATCGTTGGTTCAACCTTTCTAATTTTCATTCCGGAGTGCTTCAATAATTCATGATGGTGTTTCTCGTCGTCATTCTCGAATTTTGAAGACCGAAGAAGAGCTTTTCTTTAATCTTCCTCCATTCTCTTCAAGATTCTTGGTTCTAGCTTTGTGCCATACTCATAATTGTTTTGATTGTGAGAATTCTTTTAATCCATCCGGAGTAATTCAGGAGTCTTTTCAGTTTGATTCTTCTGAGCCCATCATCTCAGAATTATTCATTCCAGCTTTCAGCTCTCGTTCTCCAAATCATACCGGTGCATCGTCGAAATACCCTCTAATCAGTTCATGATCTCTTCGTTCTAATGTATCTAAATTTTGTCAAGCATCTTTATTCGTTTTACAATTCTTCCCGGTGAATTGTGCCTTTGCTACGTTCATTCTCAATTATTATGGTGGTTTGTTCAAGAGTTCTCTTCCTTCGTTATCATATAGACTCATTCGTTCTTTCCAATCCTACCGGTGGTTCGTTGAAGACCTTCCCAAGTTCGCGCTATATCTATCTTAATCTTTTCTACGGGAATAAGTAGTATGCCTAATCCATTGTTGGTCATCAATTTAATTGGTGAAGGATCAGCATAATGTAATTCTTATTCTTGTTCCATCGAGTAAATTCAATTCCTTATTCCGGAGGATCATCAAAATTCATGGTTTCATTTGTTCATTTTTCTTTCCGGAGTTCCAAGTTTTCTCGGCTATATCATTTCAAAGCTTCATCTTATCACTGCAAGGCTTCACCTTGTATTGTCAACTTCTCTTTCTTTTATCATCCTTTTGTTTACCGGAGTTCTTCATGGAGGCTCTACATGGTGGTTCGTCAAGGATTCATTTCTTTCTCGAATTGTTCTTCAAGATTTCTCTCGGAGTTATGATCCGCCAAGCTATACTCAAAAATTGAACATGGTGCTCAACACATGTTTTGTTTTGAGGAGTTCAAGTATTCTTCTTCTTGCATTTCGAAGTGCAATTCTTTCTACCTTATCTTTTGAGGTGGTGTTATGTCATTCTCGACAATTTGAGTTCGTGTTTCATGATTCACATGTTGTCAAGAATGAGGTATTTTAAATCCATCAATCTCTTCAGTGGAGTTGTCTTGGACTATATTTCACCTAAAGCTTTCCCTAAGGATTGTTGCTATTTATGGTGCTTATAAAGGACCCAAGTTCTTCATTTGTCCTCCCGGTGATATAAGTTTCTCCTCTCCTTGTTGATATCAATTCAATCGTTTGTTTCCGTTGGTGGCAGTATTTCACCTCGTAATTTTGAGATGTTTTCATAAGCCCACTACAAGCTTATTCTTATCGTTGTTGTTTTCAAACAACTCCGTTCTATCCTTGTTTGTAAGGATGCTTCATTCAAATTCATTTGTGGTAGGAGTTGTCATTTTCTTCTCCATCCCTTTATCCCAACAATCTAGATTCTATTCTTTCGTTTCGAAGGCATTGTGATGTTGCTCTCTTCGACCCATCACCTCGTTTTGCAAAGATCATGTTCTTTTCTTGCTTATCCATTTAAACGGAGGTTGTGTCTTCTCTTCAAGTTCTTTTCATCTTATCAAGTTCTCCTTCTTATTTTAGTCGGAGTGCTGCCCAAATTATATCATTCTTATTCCTTCTCGATCTAGTTTTAACCGGAGTGGTTTCAGTATCTATGTTATCACTTAACCTCTTGGTTTTCGTCGTATCCCATGTTCCTCTTTTCTAACAGAGTGTTTTTTTCAACTTTCTTCATCTTCGTTGTTTTCTTTCTTTCAAGTTTTCAACCTCTCGAGGTTCATTGGTTTCACTCGTTTGTCGGAGAAGCAACTTTGTTTTACCTTTTCCTCTTCCGCTTTTCTCCGGTGCCATCCTAGATCTCGGGACGAGATCCTCTCGTAGTGGTGGAGTGTTGTGACGCCCCAAGACCGGAGCTTCAGTTGCCTTCCAGGGTTTCCGAGTTTTGCCATGTGGTTTGTTTTGTTTTTGCATTGCATCATGTCATCTCTTGCATTGCATCATCTCATCATGCCATTTAATTTTAAAACTCTTCTAAATAAATTGTATGGATTTTTCGATCCATTTAAATCGAGGGAATTCACATGGTGTTTTCTCTTTATAACATATCCTCCTAATAGTTATGGAGCTATTATAAATTATTCCATTTATTTGGAATTGATCTTAACACACTTGCAAATTCCAATGCCTTTTTCTGCTCCGATTTGACCTCAAAACCTTGCCATTTTATTCTATCATTTTCCGGAGTTCCACCAAAAATCATTGAATCATTTTTGTTAAATTCCTCATATTTTTATAAGTCCGGGAAAATTATTCCCATGTCCAAATTCTTTCCCTAACCTTCCCTTCTTTTCTTATCTTTATTTTTCTTTTCTCATTAATTTTTAGAGAGAGAGAGAGAGGGCGAGCCAGCCCAGCTCGGCCTTCTCCAGCCCAGCCCGCCTAGCGCCTCCTCCTGGCCTTCCTTCTCCTCCAGGCCGGCCCATTCCTCCCAGGCCCAAGCAGGCCCAGCCGGCCCCTCTAACCCTAGCTTGCCCGATCCTCGATCCACTTCTCCCTCGTCCTCCTCCTAGCGCCAGCCTCCTCCCGATCCCCGATTCCATCTCTTCCCTCGATCCCCTCTGCTTCCCTCGCGTGGCCCCCTCCTCCTATCGCCCGCCAGGCATCGCCGACCCTCGCCACCTCGTCGCCATCCCGCGCTCTCCACCTCCTCGCGCCGGCCGCTCGCCACGGGCCAGGACCACCTCGCCGTGCCTCCTTGGCGCCAAGCCCGCCTCCTCCAGCGGCCTCGCCTCCGCGACCCTCTGCTCCCTGCGCCCGGTCTTCCTCGCCCTTCCTTCTCCCGCGAGCCGCCGTCCGCCTCCCTGCCCGACGCCATGGCCGTGGCCCTCCTCTGCCCCGAGCTCCAAGCGCCGCCCCATGACGCCCGAGGCCCCCTGCTCCGGTGAAGCCTAGCTCCGCCGCCAACGAAGGCCTCCTATGGCCCCGCCTCTCCTTCACGCAGCTCCGTGCACCCTCGTCGTCCCTGCGGCCTCCCGGTCCTCTCCTCGCGCCTCCCTGCTCCACTTCGGGAGGTCCTGCCCGACGCCAAGACTGCCATGTTGCTGCCCCGTGTGAGACCGTCAAGTACCACAACGACGCGTCAAGTTCCTCGCCGTGACCATGAACATCTACGGAGAGTGTACGACTTCGAACCCTGTGCGATGACGATCATGTACGACTACACGACTACCTCGAGGACATACGGCTCCGTCAAGTTCGACTACACGTGGATGCGACAAGTACCACGACTACTCTCGAGGACATTCGGTTCCGTCAAGGTCGACTTCACAAACGCCAAGTACCACTACGACCCGACGACCCCGGACATCTCCGAAGACCCATGTACCACTACCATCTCCGAAGACCCGTGTACCACGAGCGGCAAGTTCAACTCCAAAAACGTGAACGACTACTTCCGATGACGTGTGTACCACTACCATCGAACGTGAACAACGACTTCCCCCTACGCCGTGTACGACTACCATCGCGAGATCGCAAGTACCACGACAACCCCGAAGGGTTTCGGACTCGTCAAGTACCTCTTCGAAAACGAACGTGGAACGTCTACTTCCGACTCCTTCCCTCTACGAAACTCGACCCGTCCCGTTTGAACGTTCCGGAGGTATAACCCCGTGATGACCGACCGTGTTCGAATCATCCTTGCGATGCCCCTCTTTTGCTATGCCACCGTTCCGTGGGAACCCGATATCCGGGATCACCCCACCATCTTGCATGACTCGCTTCCGTCACGCTTTCCTTTGCACCGATATCTCAATCGAGTTATCGGAACCCGATATGTTGCCGTGGCACCACTCTCGGATTCGTTGCCGTGGCACCCCTTTCTTCCACCACGGTGACATAATGCTTCTTAATGCTCATGTCAACGTTTTCATAATATTGCATAAAACTTGCACATGTCATCCGCATCATGATAACAACATTTAAATGTTTATAATTGTTGTTTGCATTAATTTGCTTAAATGCCATGCTAAAATGATTTATTTCATAACTAAATAACCGTAGCTCGGATTTAAATAAATTATATATGTAAATGGGGTAGAAAAAATGCCTAGATTAACATGGTGACATTACTTTGCATGTTTAACAACTCTAAAATATGATTTAGGTCAGATCTGTTCCAAATCCATAATTTGCATATGGGGATTTTTCCGGAATTGTTGTTGTTGTTTCCGGCCTCATTTAATCTTGCCTAAATAGGTAGTTTCATTTTGCTTCACCTCTTGCCATGTTTAACAACATTTAATATTGTTGGTTCCCTAACCGAGAGTGAACTAAATAAGTGTTGTGGTGTTTCGTCAATATGCAATTCGTTGCATATTGAGCTCCACTTAATTTGTAGGATTGTTTGTGCATATTGCCATGCCATGCATATTTAAACCGGACATGCATCATACTTGATTGTGCATCATGCCATGTTTATGTGATGGTTGTTTACTATGTTGTTTGCTTCTTTCCGGTTTGCTTCTCTCGTTAGCTTCGGTTCCGTTCCGGAGTTGTGAGGATTCGTTCGACTACGTCCGTTTGTCTTCTTCATGGATTCGTTCTTCTTCCTTGCGGGATTTCAGGCAAGATGACCATACCCTCGAATCACTTCTATCTTTGCTTGCTAGATGCTCGCTCTTTTGCTATGCCTATGCTACGATGCCTACCACTTGCTATATCCTGCCACCCACATTGCCATGTCAAACCTCTAACCATCCTTTCCTAGCAAACCGTTGTTTGGCTATGTTACCGCTTTGCTCAGCCCCTCTTATAGCGTTGTTAGTTGCAGGTGAAGATGAAGTTTGTTCCTTGTTGGAACATGGAGATGTTGTTCCTTGTTGGAACATGTTTATTTGTTGGGATATCACAATATATCTTATCTAATTAATGCATCTATATACTTGGTAAAGGGTGGAAGGCTCGGCCTTATGCCTGGTGTTTTGTTCCACTCTTGCCGCCCTAGTTTCCGTCATACCGGTGTTATGTTCCCGGATTTTTGCGTCCCTAACGCGGTCGGGTGATTTATGGGACCCCCTTGACACTTCGCTTTGAATAAGACTTTTCCAGCAAGGCCCAACTTTGGTTTTACATTTGCCTCCTAGCCTTTTTCCCTTGGGAGTCGCGCATCCCGAGGGTCATCTTTATTCAGCCCCCCGGGCCAATGCTTGTCTAAGTGTTGGTCCAAACTAGAGCCACTTGCGGTGCCGCCCCGAGGCAACTTGGGGTATCGTCGGTTGCCGTACGTAGTGTTCATCCGGTCGTGGCCTGAGACGAGATACGCGCGGCTACTATCAGGGTGTCGGCACGCCGGGAGGTCTTGCTGGACTTGTTTTATTGCTGTGAAATGTCTTGTAGCCGGGATTCCGAGACTGATCGGCTTCCGGGGAGAAGGTCTATTCGCCGTTGATCGCGAGAGCTTATCATGGGCTAAGTTGGGACACCCTGCAGGGTTTGAACTTTCGAAAGCCGTGCCTGCGGTTATGTGGCAGATGGGAATTTGTTAATGTCCGTTGTAGAAAACCCGTTGATCTTAATTAAAATACACCAACCGTGTGCGTAACCGTGAGTGTCTCTTTTCGGGTTGATCGAGAGGAGAACACGGTTTCGGGTTATGTCTGACGTAAGTAGGAGTTCAGGATCACTTCTTGATCATAGTTGTTCGACCGTGCTTTGCCTCCTCTTCTCGCTCTCTTTTGCGTATGTTAGCCACCATATATGCTAGTCGCTTGCTGCAGCTCCACCTCTCTACCCTGTCCTACCTTTAAGCTTAAATAGTCTTGATCTCGCTGGTGTGAGATTGCTGAGTCCCGTGACTCACAGCTTACTTCCAAAACCAGTTTGCAGTGCCGATTTAAACCGTGCAGTGTGATGCACCGAGCTCAAGGAGGAGCTCGATGAAGACTTTGTGCATTGTGTTGTTTCGTTTCAGCTGATCAGTAGTGGAGCCCAGTTGGGACGATCCGGGATCTGTGTAGCTTTGGGGTAGTCTTCTTTTATTTTGGTTCCGTAGACGGACCTTGATTGTATCTGTATGATGTAATGTTTTACCCATGTATTGTGTGAAGTGGCGATTGTAAGCCAACTATGTATCTTTTTCCCTTATGTATTACATGGGTTGTGTGGAGATTACCTCACTTGCGACATTGCTTTCAATGCGGTTATGCCTCTAAGTCGTGCTTCGACACGTGGGAGATATAGCCGCATCGAGGGCGTTTCACAAAGTAAGTTTGTTTCTCACAACCATTCACTCCTCATATTCTATAAATAGCATGCCCAACCAATGCCACACCAAAACACACAGCTAGTACACAAGTAAACACACCACACTCTCACACTCAAAGGGCTGGAGAGGCGTTGGCCTCCTCGGGGTCAACACGAGCAGACGAAGCGGCGCGAGATCATCGGCCGGACCTTGGGGCATGCGCAGGTGGCGGAGGCTGTGGACGTCTGAATCGGGCCGAATCCGAGGCTGCTGGCACGGGGATCAGAGACTGGACTGGCGGCCAGATCAGGAGACGCAGCTCCAAGCGCCATCCATGGCGTCCTCTGGTGGTTCCTCACCGACAGAGGTTGCTGCCGTAAGGATAATTCCATTACCGACCAGGTCATAGATCCCAAAGGATAATTCCATTACCCACTACCGAAGTAATGCCTCCTTGTAATGATCTGCATGTAAATTGTAAGAGAAACTAAAGGGGGGGGGGCTTTTGTCCCCACCCTTTATGCCGGTTCTAGAACCGGCACTAAAAGGGCCTTGAGGTTCTTGCTCTTCTCGAGGACATCATCAAGTCGAAGTTGTGCCCCGCAACATGTGTCTCCTGCTTGGTGCAGATCGGGAAGACCCGCCCTCTCACGCTGATGATGTTCGCTCCCTGCATCCTTGGTAAAGTCATGGTGGACGGGTGCTTCAGCAAGGAGTGAAGCCATGTGTGTGTAGCTTGCTAGCGATGTGTGCGGGTGTGTATTATGCATGTCTTGTGATACGTCTCCAACGTATCTACTTTTCCAAACACTTTTTCCATTGTTTTGGACTCTAACTTGCATGATTTGAATGGAACTAACCTAGACTAACGAAGTTTTCAGCAGAATTGCCATGGTATTATTTTTGTTCAGAAATAAAAGTTCTCGGAATGACCTCAACCTCCACGGAGACATGTTTTGGAATTAATAAAAAATACCGGTGAAATAATCAACAGAGGGGGACCCACACCCTATCCACAAGGGTGTAGGGCGTGCCCACCCCTCTAGGGCGCCCTCGTGCCTCGTGGGTCCCCTGGACCTCCACCGACCTCAACTCCAACTATATATATTCATGTTTAGGGAGAAAAAAAATCAGAGATAAGGATTCATCGCGTTTTACGATATGAAGCCGCCGCCAAGCCCTAATCTTCCTCGGGAGGGCTGATCTGGAGTCTGTTCAGGACTCCGGAGAGGGGAATCCGTCACCATCGCCATCATTAACCATCCTCCATCACCAATTTCATGATGCTCACCGCCGTGTGTGAGTAATCCCATCGTAGGCTTGTGCTACCTCTTGAGCTTGCGTTGGTTTTCCCTTGAAGAGGAAAGGGTGATGCAGCAAAGTAGCGTAAGTATTTCCCTTAGTTTTGAGAACCAAGGTATCAATCCAGTCGAAGACGATGCACAAGTCACTGAATACCTGCACAAACAATCAAGAACTTGCAACCCAACGCAATAAAGGGGTTGTCAATCCCTTCATGGTCACTCGCGAAAGTGAGATCTGATAGAGATAGATAAATGGTAAAGTAAATATTTTTGGTATTTTTGGTTTATAGATTGGAAAGTAAAGATTGCAAAATAGTAGATCGAAAACTAGAAAGATGTAAATGAGATTCAATATAATGGAAAAGATACCCGGGGGCCATAGGTTTCACTAGTGGTTTCTCTCGAGATAGCAAATATTACGGTGGATGAACAAATTACTGCCGAGCAATTGATAGAAGAGCGCATAATTATGATGACATCTAAGGCAATGATCATGAACATAGGCATCATGTCCGTGTCAAGTAGGCCGACTCCTGCCTGCACCTACTACTATTACTCCACACATCGACCGCTATCTAGCATGCATCTAGAGTATTAAGTTCATAAAGAATGGAGTAACACATTAAGCAAGATGACATGATGTAGAGGAATTAACTCAAGCAATATGATGAAAACCCCATCTCTTTATCCTCGATGGCAACAACACAATACGTGCCTTGCTGCCCCTACTGTCACTGGGAAATGTCACCACAAGATTGAACCTAAAGCTAAGCACTTCTCCTATTGCAAGAAAGATCAATCTAGTAGGCCAAACTAAACCGATAATTCGAAGAAACTTGCAAATATATCAAATCATGCATATAAGAATTCAGAGGAGAACCAAATAATATTCATAGATAATCTTGTTCATAAATCCACAATTCATCGGATCTCGGCAAACACATCGCAAAAGAATATTACATTGAATAGGTCACCAAGAACATCGAGGACAACTTTGTGTTGAGAATCAAAGAGAGAGAAGAAGCCATCTAGCTAATAACTATGGACCCAAAGGTCTATGGTAAACTACTCACGCTTCATCTGAGAGGTAATGGTGTTGATGTATAAGCCCTTCGTGATCGAACCCCCCTCCGACAGATCACCGGAAAAGGCCCCAAGATGGGATCTCACAGGTACAGAAGGTAGCAGCGGTGAAAAAGTGGTTTCGTGGCTTCCCCTGATGTCTTTAGGGTATAAGAGTATATATAGGCGAAGGAACTAGGTCGGTGGAGCTACAAGGGGCCCACGAGGGTGGGGGCGCGCCCTCCTGCCTCGTGGCCTCCTCGTTACGTCTCTGACTTCGTCTCCAAGTCTTCTGGTTTGCTTTCAGTCCAAGAAAGATCATCGCGAAGGTTTCATTCCGTTTGAACTCCGTTTGTTATTCCTTTTCTGCAAAACTCTAAAATAGGCACACAAAAAAAACAAAAACTGGCACTGGCCCCTCGGTTAATAGGTTAGTCCCAAAAATAATATAAAAGAGCATATTAAAGCCCATTAAACATCCAAAACAGATAATATAATAGCATGGAACAATAAAAAATTATAGATACGGTGGAGACATATCAAGCATCCCCAAGCTTAATTCCTGCTCGTCCTCGAGTAGGTAAATGATAAAATCGGTTTTTTTGATGTGGAATGTTACCTAACATATTTATCAATGTAATTTTCTTTATTGTGGCATGAATGTTCATATCCGAAAGATTCAAGACAAAAGTTTAATATTGACATAGAAATAATAATACTTTAAGCATACTAACAAAGCAATCATGTCTTCTCAAAATAACATGGCCAAAGAAAGTTCAACCGGTGGTAAATCTATTGAAAGTTAGCAAACTTAGTATTGGTCACCTGAACAATTCATGAAATAATATTGAAGGAAGAGAGGTTTCACATATAAATATACTATCTTGGACATCTTCTATGATTGTGAGCCCCATTAATTATTTTCAAACTTGATCAAATTAGTTGAAGTTGGACAAGGAAGACAACTTAATGAGTTATGTTTGGGTATATTTGTATAGAAGTTATATTGTTATAGATCCTCCAAAATGTGGTGCTTGCTATTTAGAATCCTTTGCTAGCCAAAATTTCTGTACTAAGCGGGAATACTGCTTGTGCATCCAAAATCCTTGAACCAAGTTTCTGCCATGAGTGTCCACCATACCTACCTTTGTGCGGTATTTACCTGTTGTTCCAAGTAAATTTGCATATGTCAAACTCTAAACCTTCAAATAATAATCTGTTTTGTATGCCCGAATCACTCATGTAGCGGCTAGGGGCTGTCAGTATCTTCCATGATAGGTGGGTTATTCTCACGATGAGTGGATTCCGCTCATCATTCACGAGAGTGGTTGGTAATTGGGATGCCCAGTCCTATGATCAAAATATCAAAAACAAAATCGCAAATAATTAAACAAAACTCCCCCAGGACTGTTGATAGTTGGACAGTACCCGTTGTTTCGGACCAGCCATGGAATGTGCTTGTTGGTGGTGGGAGTAAAAACTTTAGCATTATGTTTGGGAACCGCCTATAATGTATCTAGTATGGAAGATATTGGGAACTCTTGGTTGTTATGTTGACAATGAAAGCATACCTGTCAAAATTATTTTCATCTCTGTTTTAAAAGCTTCGAGCTCTGGCACCTCTGCAAATCCCCGCTTCCCTCTGCGAAGGGCCTATCTTTTACTTTTATGCAACAGTCAGTAGTGTTCCTTCTCATTCCAACCTACTCTTTAGTTGGCAAGCATCATGTGATGGGGAAAGATCTAAGCATATATGGCTATTCATATTTGATTGTGAATTATTTTTGTTGACAATTATCTATATGATAAGTAAGTTGGGAGGCGAAACATTAAGCCCCTAACTTTCTATGTGTTCGATGGATGCTATTTGTTCTAAAAATATGCTTTGAGTGGTAGCGATAATGGAAGACTATATGATAATTGAGTATGTGGGATTTTCTAGATTAAAGCTCTTACATAGACCCTTCCTAAAAATAAGATGAATTGCAATTGTTTGGTGACTGAGCATAGTTTGTTAGTTTTCAAGAAAGTTTATGGTCTATGCTTTAACTTGTGAATAGCTTGTTACTTGATCATGAGAAGCTCTCTATGATATGAGCTACTGTTATGATATATAATGATTCTAGAAAAAGTGATTGAAATTATCATTGATCAAACTTGTGCACTTGCTAGCATTCACACTTCATAAATTATTTCTTTTATCATTTACCTACTCGAGGATGAGAAGGAATTAAGCTTGGGGATGTTGATACGTCTCCAACGTATCTATAATTTATGAAGTATTCATGTTATTATATTATCCGCCTTGGATGTTTTATATGCATTTATATGCTATTTTATATGATTTTTTGGATTAACCTATTAACCAAGAGCCCAGTGCCAGTTTCTGTTTTTCCTTGTTTTTGAGTTTTATAGAAAAGGAATATCAAACGGAGTCCAATTGACCTGAAAATTTACGGAGATTATTTTTGGACCAGAAGAAGCCCACGGAGTATCGGAGATGGACCAGAAGAGTCCCGAGTCAACCACGAGGGTGAAGGGCGCGCCCTACCCCCTGGGCGCGCCCCCTACCTCGTGGCTGCCTCGTGGACCCCCCCTGACTTGTTCCCGACGCCAACACCTCTTATATATCCCCAAACTTCCAGAACAGAACCTAGATAGGTAGTTCCACCGCTGCAAGCCTCTGTAGCCACCAAAAACCAATCGGGGCCCTATTCCGACATCCTGCCGAAGGGGAGAATCCATCACCGGTGGCCATCTTCATCATCCCGAAGCTCTCCATGACGAGGAGGGAGTAGTTCACCCTCGGGGCTGAGGGTATGTACCAGTAGCTATGTATTTGATCTCTCTCTCTCTCTCTCTCTCTCTCTCTCTCTCTCTCTCTCGTGTTCTTGATTTGGCACGATCTTGATGTATCGCGAGCTTTACTATTATAGTTGGATCTTATGATGTTTCTCCCCCTCTACCTTCTTGTAATGGATTGAGTTTTCCCTTTGAAGTTATCTTATTGGATTGAGTCTTTAAGGATTTGAGAACACTTGATGTATGTCTTGCGAGGGATACCCGTGGTGACTATGGGGTATTCTACTGATCCACTTGATGTATGTTTTGGTGATCAACTTGCGGGTTCCGTGACCTTGGGAATCTATGCATAGGGGTTGGCACATGTTTTCATCTTGACTCTCTGGTAGAAACTTTGGGGCACTCTTTGAAGTTCTTTGTGTTGGTTTGAATAGATGAATCTGAGGTTGTGTGATGCATATCGTATAATCAAACCCGTGGATACTTGATGTGACATTGGAGTATCCAGGTGACATTAGGGTTTTGATTGATGTGTGTCTTAAGGTGTTATTTTACTATGAACTCTAGGGCTGTTTGTGACACTTATAGGAATAGCCCAATGGATTGATCGGAAAGAATAACTTTGAGGTGGTTTCATACCCTACAATAATCTCTTCGTTTGTTCTCAGCTATTAGTGACTTTGAAGTGACTCTTTATTACACGTTGAGGGATTGTTATATGACCTAATTATGTTATCATTGTTGAGAGAACTTGCACTAGTGAAAGTATGAACCTTAGGCCTTGTTTCGAAGCATGCTATACCGTTTTCGCTCACTTTTACCACTTGCTACCTTGCTGTTTTTACATTTTCAGATTACGAAAATCTATATCTACCATCCATATTGCACTTGTATCACCATCCCTTCGCCGAACTAGTGCACCTATACAATTTACCATTGTATTGGGTGTGTTGGGGACACAAGAGACTCTTTGTTATTTGGTTGCAGGGTTGTTTGAGAGAGACCATCTTCATCCTACGCCTCCCACGGATTGATAAACCTTAGGTCATCCACTTGAGGAAAATTTGCTACTATCCTACAAACCTCTGCACTTGGAGGCCCAACAACGTCTACAAGAAGAAGGTTGCGTAGTAGACATTACCAGCTAAGCCGCCTTTCCGATACGAGGTCATGTGGGAAACGCATGCGCAGTGGCAGGATACAATTGCTCGGTGTTGGACGGATGGTCAGCCACTTTCAAGTGTGCAAGAGCTACAATCAGAGCTTAAGGACATATGAACTAATCCCGGTTGTTGGAACAGAGACACCTTTGGAAGTGTTCGCAAAGAAATAAAACAGCTAACTTCCGAATTAGAAGACTGCAAAGTGATCCGGCCAGGGTTGGACCATCCCATCCGGAGCTTAAAATCAATGAAAAGCTGGTTGAGCTTTACCACTGGGAGGAACTGATGTGGTGCCGGCGGTCGAGACTAGAATGGATGACTTCGGGGGACAAAAACACAAAGTTTTTTCACATGAGAGCTAGCATGAGGAGAAAGAAAAACATGATCAAAGCCCTAGCAAATGCTCTCGGAGTTGTTGTGTCAGACCCGGCGCAACTGAAAGCAATGGTGTCTGAGTTTTACCAAACATTATATACCTCTGAGGGAGTGAACCACATGGACTAGGTTCTCCAGCACGTCCCAAGGAAGGTCACACAGAGCATGGAGATCTGTTGTTGGCACGATATAGTAAGGAAGAAGTGAAGACAACCCTGTTCCAAATGTGCCCAACCAAGGCTCCTGGGCCTGACGGTTTCCCTGCACAATTTTATCAGCGCCATTGGGACTTATGTGGAGATGAGGTAACCGGTGTTGTTCTTCGGATTGTTAGACGAGAAGAGAGTGCAGAATGTGTAAATGACACAGTCCTTGCGCTAATCCCCAAGGTGATGAACCCAACTCTCTTGTCCCAGTTTCGCCCTATTAGCTTGTGCAACGTTATATACAAAATTGTGTCCAAGGTTGTTGCAAACAGGTTAAAGGTAATTCTTCTGGACATCATATCAGAAGAGCAATCAACCTTTGTTCCAGGACGACTCACTATAGATAACATCATATGCGCATATGAATGTTTGCATTTCATGAAGAGAAGCAAGGCTAAAACAAACATTCATTGTGCTTTGAAGTTGGATATGATTAAGGCGTATGATAGAGTGGAGTGGGCTTATCTTCAGGCAATCATGGCCAAGCTGGGATTTGACCAGAGATGGGTGGAGGTAATTATGAGGATGATCAGCTCAATATCTTTTTCAGTTCTGTCTAATGGAGAAGTTGGAACCTTTTAAACCAACATGTGGTATTTGACAGGGAGATCCGATATCCCCTTACTTGTTTTTGACAGCGGCAGAGGGCCTTTCGTGCCTCTTAAAAATCAGTTCTCAATTGTCAGTGCTCAATGGGATTAAGGTGGCGCCGACAGCTCCGGCTGTGAACCACCTTCTCTTTGCAGACGAAGCTTGTTGCTATTCAGGGCAAGTATAGAGGAGGCTACAACGGTATCAAACCTATTGGATATTTATTGCAATGCTTTTGGTCAAAGAATAAATCAAGATAAGTCATCAATCTTTTTCAGCAAAGAGTGTCCGCAACAGATGAGGCAAAATATCAAGAACATCCTCAATGTACAGAATGAGTCTCTGAGTGAACGATATTTGGGAATGCCAACGGATGTAGGGCAGTCCAAGATGGGTACATTTAAATACCTCATAGATCGAGTCTAGGAGAAAGTCAAGGGATGGATGGAGAAACTCTTATCCTTTGCTGGTAAAGAGATATTGATCAAGGCAGTTGCCCAAGCTCTGCCGGTGTTTTCCATGGCTTGTTTCAGGTTACGCCGAGGTCTCTGTGAGAACATAACATCCATCTCCACCAATTCTGGTGGGGAAGTAAAGCGGGGAAACGAAAGCCAAGTTGGGTTGCATGGGATATCATGGTGAGACCAAAGCATCCCGGGGGTCTGGGCTTCCGTGACATGGAGATCTTCAATCTAGATTTACTAGCAAGACAGGCCTGGAGGGTGCTGAGCGAACCAAACTCACTAAATGCACGCATTCTGAAGGCAGCCTATTTTCCATAGGGGTCCTTGCTTGAGGCTGAACTGGGGAACCGGCCCTCGTAGATATGGCGTGCGGTGCTGGATGGTCGGGATGTCATGCGCCAAGGATTAATCAGAAGAATTGGTGATGGCACTTCGACAGAAATATGGCGACATAACTGGCTTCCTCGCAAAGGCATGTTGAGGCCGGTTGTCTCTTTGGTAATGAACCCTCCTCAGATGGTCTTTGAGTTAATCAATGCAGCAATAGCATCGTGGAACGAGAATCTCATTCTCCAGGTGTTCTTACCTATAGATGCGGAGGTCATCCTTTCTATCCCGCTCTGCACAAGATCTATTGATGATTTTTGGGCCTGAAGTGCAGAGAAGAGGGGCTATTTTCAGTCAAGTCGGAGTACAGAATGATATTGCATACGAAAATCATGAGGGAAAATCGGATTGATGAGGTGGAAGGCTCGTCAACGGAGGAGCAGCAAGCTAACGAATGGACAAAGCTATGGAAGATTGAGGTCCCTTCCAAGATCAAAATGTTTCTAGGGCGCCTAGCGAGATGCTCTACACCCACGGCGGACCTCCTCCAACATCAAAACATGGCCACGTCTTCGGCATGTAGATTGTGTGGGGCCGCAGATTCGTGGAGACATGCACTTCTAAACTGCTATACGGCCAAAAGTGTATGGGCATTGGCTGAAGAAGAGATGGCGGAAAATATGATCCAATGTAACAGTGACAACGCCAAATACTAGTTCTTCAAGATGATTGCGACGTTGTCTTATGACAACGTGATTCAGATGGCAATTACTCTCTGGGCTATATGGGGAGCAAGGAGGAAAGCAGTGTATGAGGACATTTTCCAAAGTCCCATTTTGACCCACCGTTTTATCCAGTCTTACTGGAATGATCTTCAACTCACGAAGAAACCGAACCTGCATCACAATCCCTCGAGGCCTGCCCGGCCGAGACAGTGGATCCAGCCACCGGAGAACATAATGAAGCTTAATGCAGATGCGGCTGTGGCAGGACGTTGGGGAGTAGGAGCAGTGGGGGCAATCTGCAGGGACAGGGACGGCAGGTTCCAGGGTGCTTCGGTGATTGTTTTCAGAGGTATAGTCGATCCCACTACGCTGGAGGCACTGGCGGTGAGGGAAGCTTTGGCACTCTCGGAAGACCTGAACATCTCCGCTATCCAGGTGGCATCAGACTGCTCGGTTGTGGTAGAAGACATCAAGAGGAGGAATGGAGCAGGATATGGAGCAATCGTGCAAGAGATTAGGCAGTATGCGTGGAATTTTGCTTTATGTAAATTTGTTCATGAATTTAGGAGCTCAAATTTTGAAGCTCACAGTCTAGCAAGGCATGCACCACAACGGGGTCCTGGTCGCCATGTTTGGTTAGGCCACTCCGGAGATCTTCATTTCGTCCGTGTAAACATTGTGACAACTTAGTAAAGCTTCGCTGATTGTCTCAAAAAAGCGCTATCTAAGACTTTATTAAGTCTCAATGGACTGAGTTGTATCCACAACCTATTACTCCCTCCGTCCCAAATAAACGACTCAACTTTATACTAACTTTAGTACAAAGTTAGTACAAAATTGATTCACTTATTTTGGGACGGAGGGAGTATTACTTGATTTCATTTTCTTTTCTATTTACTACTTTCTATTTTTATTTTTGTGTTTTGTTTTTTCTCTGGAAAGAGGTGTTTAAAATTGTTACAAACGCGCCACATCAACCTAGTTGCACGTTCGCACACCATGTGCAATTGAATATGATGGGCTCTTATTTTGTTAATTGTATCATGCTTTTCAGAGGTAAGCCAAGTTTTATTCATCAAACACCACAGAATTTGAGATGTCATGGGATTGGCCAAGCCAAATGTGATGTCCCAGATCTAACGAAAGTGAAAACTTGGCTAAAGTGTGCTTCAACATTGACATCACAACCTTTGCAATTAAAAATACAATCAAAAGACGACATGTGTAGCTCGATCTCGCTAATAATTGCTCCATTGTTTCCTCGCCCACCTTTCTGGATGTCCCCAATAACCTGTTTAGTGTCAGAAGCAATGACCAAACGGTACAGGTGAAGATCAACATGTATCTTTGCATAGCCCGTTGTCAGGGCCTTCGGGCGCTGCGCTGTAGCCACTGTTATTTTCTGGATGATAGCGAAATACAAACAGACGAGAAAAACAATACCCGGCCCAATAGAGCCATACAAGCTTAAAACCAGCATTACACATAACGTTGAACAATTTTCAAATTGCACGATGAATATTTTTTAATAATATGTTATCAAAAAATATTTATGAATAATATTGAAAATGTTCTTATTGCACACTGAATGTATTATTTAAATACATGGTGAATATTTTTAATAATAGTTTATTGAAGTAAATATTTTTTTAATAATATATTTTCTAATTGCATGTTATTTTTTAGTACATGATGATATATTTTTAACAATATTTTATTGAATAATTTTGAACATTTTCTAATTGCATGTTAAATATGTTTCGATATACGATGAATATTTATAAAAATTCAGAAACACATTTATCAAAATATCATGACAATGCTTACATTTTTAGAAAAAGATGTAAATAAAAAATGAAAAAGAAAAACTGAACAAAAACTGATAGAAACCACACATTAAGAAAATTATAGGTACATCAGCTAATATACCCGGCAGGTGCACCACACCGAGTCAACGAGCAGCAAGCCAACCAAAACTGCTGCCCAAAATCTTTGGCCCAACGCAACTCGAAAACGCACAAAGCAACCAATGAGAATGGCAAAAACAGGGCCAGCACAAAAAGAACAAGAGGGAATAACAGCGAGGGATATGGGCTGGACAGTTAACGAAAAAGTAAAAATTGTTTAGATGCTCGCTCTTCGAGTAAATTGTACTTTGGACCAAGTGGGCATTATAAATTTATAACCATAATATGAATTGTTTAGATGTTACAGCCTTGCCTTGCAGGAAAGAGCAAACAATCAGTCACAACTAATGAGTAGCTCTTACGATTTGCTTAGCGCAAGATATTACCTGCCTCAACTCTTGCTAAACTAGAATGATTCATCTGTTGGAGTTCCTAATAAGATAGATGCACTGTCTTTTAGATCCTCTGACGACGAATAATTCCCCGCGGCGCCTCCATGTAGGTATAGCACACCATTTCCCAGCGGCGCCTCGACGAATAAATTGCGTACTGCTGCTTAGGCCAGGTATCGACTATGATTAGGCAAGGTTCTGGAAACGCACCAGCAATTTCTGGGACATGGACATTCCATGTCTAACATTCTGACAGCTGATAAATAGAAATGCCCTGAATTAACACCGTTGGTAATTCTAGGTAATCTCAGGAACTTCAGTGTGCCATCTTCCAGCGAGACGACAATGCCTCTGAACATGAAAGGTAGTAACAGCTAACATTATTAATCTACTAGAGTAGACAGAAAATATATATCTATTAACTTGCATATATATGCAGTAAAGATCCGTTTGGGAGCTCGATCGGTAGGACTTTCCGCCCGTATTGATCTTACCAATGTATTTATTTTACTAGGCACAGACGATTTCAGTTGGTGGCCTGGTCTGGTCACTAGAACTTGTATGATCAGCATATTTAAGTCAGTGAGAAATATGGAAGATATCAGTGAGCATATATTATTTACATCAGTTTCAGACCCACATTCGCTTATAAACTTCTATAACAAATTCTTTCATTTGGGAAAATTCCGATCAATTTGCAGGAGCCTAGCATGAGCAGTGAACAACCAGATGTACCGAAAATCGTAGACACATTTCCATGCTAGCCCTAGTATATGTGGATAACTGGGTTACCAAACACTCGGAAGCAATATAATGCCCTTATTACCAGTGAAGAGTTTGAACGCTGTTGGCACGATCCGGCGCTGTGGCATCGAGAACACGTCTACCTGAGCGCCTTCTTCATGTAGAGTCCCGGGTCGATGATGACGGGCTTCGCCCTCTGAAACCTACACACCCTGATTCACAAACCAACAAAAGCAGTACCTTGAACCATTTAGTTCACTATAGTTCAGTGCACTTCTTCAACGATCTACATTTCATGAGAGAGATATAAAAGGAGGCACTGGCACAGAAAAGTGATTTATGGTACCACTATTGATCATGTATATAAAAATATTGAAAACGTATTTGAAAAATATTGAACATGTATATAAAAAATGTTGATCGTGTATAAAAGTATGTTGAACAAGTATTTGAAAATGTTGAACATGTATATAGAAATATTGAACTAGTATTTGAGAAAACATTGATCGTGTATATAAAAATGTTGAACAAGTGTTTGAAAAAATGTTTAACAAGTATTTGGAAAATGCTGAACAAGTATATAAGAATGTAGAATGAAAAACAATAAGAAACAAAGAAAAGCCAAAAAATAAAAAATAAAAATGGAGAAGAAAAAAGAAAAGCAAACAAAAAATTAAGAAGGAAAAATAAAACCCAAACAAGAAATGGAAAAGAAAAAAGGAATCCAAACAAAAAAAATCCTGTCAAAAAAGAAAAAGAAAAAATTAACCATGAAAACCCATGGAGAAACCGGTTGCGTTTGCCTCAAGGATGCGACACGCCTAGTGCTAACCACCACGTGTGAGACATGGGTGCAGTTACTAGTAGAGAGAGAGAGAGCGAGTCACTTCCGAGGAGATTAGAGATTGATCCCCACTTCACCCATATCGTTTTCTTTTCCATTTAACCGTGCGTGAAAATGGGCCGCTCGAATTACTATACTCTTTAGCGAGAGTTCGTACGGTCACGCGAGCGAGCCGGTCGAAAATAATAAAAAGGTTGGATTATGGGCCGTTTTTGAGCTGGCTATAGAAGTTGTGCTTTTTTGGTTATTTCTGTTTAACCGATAACCATTTGGTTTTAACCCAAAAAAACCGAATGCTAAATGGTTTCCATGCTTGAAAACCAAAACCTGAAAAAAAAACCGAAATTTTAATTCGGTTTTGGTTTTTAGTTTTTGTTTCGGTTTTGCACACACCCCGAGTCAACGCGCCAAGTCTTGTGCCGCGTGATCCGTCTCTTGCGTTGCTGACCCATCTTTTGCTTCCGTGACCCGTGACTTTGTTTTTCCTTTCCCACGTGTTCTTCCCCAGCTCCAATCCAACTACTCCTACATGTCATTCTGACAGTGCCCTTTGCTTTCAGTACTAGTATTATTTTGGATTGGTGCACTAGGTGCCGCCTACCTACTGGAGTATTACGGGCTACGGGCACTGCATCACATCACACACATATCAATCATCAAAGCAAAGTCGCCGGTTTGACTGGCGTGTATCCAGTCAGATCTGCCTACGGGCTGGACCTGGACCTGGACCTGGACAAATCCTGCACTGCTTCCGTCTTGCTCCTCTTCCTTCCTCCTCTCCGCTGTGACAGGCCCGGACAGGAGCCTCTGGGCCACGCAATCCTTCATCTCCGGCCTCCATCTGCCGCATCCGGTCTTCGTCTTCGGATTCATCAACGCCTTGCCGGTGAGCAATCTTAACTTGCTTCCTTAATTGTCTAGAAAGGGTTCAACTCCTTAGATTATTAGCTCGCTCCGCCCTCCATGTATGTATCGCCTTCACCTTGAGCTATCGTCAAGTCAGCAAACAGCCTTGTTGATCTATTTCTCCATTTCGTGGCACTTCATTTTTAATAGTTACTACTCCCTCCGCTCCCATAATATAAGAGAAGAGGTTATATTATGGGACGGTGGGAGTAGTAAATAAAATGTTTTAAACCTTAAGATCTCTGGGAGGATGCGGATGTGTTCAACGATGTCGTCGAACCGATGTCCCATGTCTTCTGACGATGTGCTTTGGACTTGTCTCCTTAGTCTCATTGTTTTGTCGATAATTTTCGTAAAGACCTTTCTCCTTGATTGCTTTCTAATTTAGCTCCCCCTTATAGCCTGCAGCTTATATATATCCTTGTGTAGTTTGGTTAGCCTGTAGCTATTCGCTGTATCAAACTTTTTTGGTTTTTTATATTTTGTTGTAATAAAGAAAAAGGACGTCTAATTTTGTTGTATCTATCCTTCTGTAGTTTGGTTGCCGCTTAATTAAAGCTAAAAAAGGTTCAGGCTGAATTTTGACTGTCAAAAAACAATGTTTAAAATCAGATGCTATGTCTGATCCTTCATTGGTTCATGGAGGGAGTCCTATTTGTAGTTGTAGGTGATGCTGCTAAGGGAGTTTTGTTTTTCTTCCCCTTTCTTCTGTGCAGCGTCGCTGGATACAATTACAAATTTACAATGGCATGGTCTAAGTTGGTCGTGAAGGTCATTCGTGTTCACAAGCTATTCCCAGAGCATAGTAAAGATTCTACAAGTGCCTTTGTCGTGGTCACCTTTGATTCTCGACAGTTCCGCACGAGCACCAAGTTCAAGGACGTGAGCCCATCGTGGAACGAGAGCTTCTACTTCGACATGTCGGATGGATATAATCGCAATAAGCTTGCTCTTGAAGCTTTTGTATATGGCGTCGATAAATCAATCCAAAGCTCCAGGTCACTGCTCGGCAAGGTCAGCCTGTGTCTCACGCCTGACTCCATGAAGGATGTCATGTATTATCCACTACAGAAGAATGGGGCGTTCCCCCGCGAAGCCAAGGGGGTTTTGGCTCTGCATGTATGCATTACCGACGAGGCTTCCATCAGATCTCAAGAACCCATGAATACCAGCATGCGCTCGCTTCAGCTTTCCTCGGCAATGAGGTTGTGCGTGGAGGTCGTAAGTGCTCATGACCTCATGCCCAAGGACGGGCAAGGTTCTGCAACTACTTGTGTTGAGCTTTCCTTTGATTATCACCAGTTCCACACGGCTGTCAAGGAGAATGATCTGAACCCAGTGTGGAACGAACGCTTTTACTTCGACGTGTGGGATCCATCTAGTCTTCCCGCGCTTGTTCTTGAGGCGTCTGTATACAACGTCAACAAGTCCCTCAAAGGTTCCAAGTCCTTCCTTGGCGTGGTCAGACTGAATTCCTACTCATTCTTAAGTTACTCTGATGATGCTGCAATATCATATCATCCACTGCAACAGAGCGGAATGTTCTCGCCTCGTGTTACAGGGGGGTTGCGTCTAAGGGTATACATCACCAGTGAGCCCTCCAGTGGAGCCCCAAACCCAATAGGCTTTTCACAGAACCAGAGTTCAGAATACGCTGTGTCATTTCAGATTTTGAAAGGAATGACAAATAACTTCTGCACTGATCGAAAACTTGGTCAGGGTAGTTCTGGTGTGGTGTATAAGGTAAGCTTATAGTATAAACATTATATATAGTACTTACTTATTTTGTTTGAAACTTTGTCTCCCTTCCATAAATAAGATATGTGTAACTAAAGTTGATCCAAAAATGCATATTCATAATAATAAGATACTTTAAACAGGGAGTGCTAAAAAATCAGGAAATTATTGCTGTGAAGAAGTTCGTGCCATCATGGATGCCTGGTTCGCAGGAGCAATTTCAGAATGAGGTTTATCATCTTATGATGCTTAAACACCCCAATATAGTACGATTTCTAGGCTACTGCTATGAAACACGGAATGAGGTTAAGCTGTGCAATGGGAAACGTGTCTTTGCGGAGGTGGCTGAAAGGTTACTTTGCTTGGAGTATCTGCCCAAGGGAAGCCTTGATAAATATCTATCAGGTACCACATTCAATATGGCAACATCTTTCTTTATCTTTATTTGAGTTGTAATTTGTGAGGTCCGAGCATAGCTCATAAGAACTGTATTGGTATACTAGTGTTACAAGAACTTAATAGCCTAATGTGATAATGATATATTATAACAGTCCATAATTGTCAAACGAGAACATAAAATGGAATTTTGTAGCACTCATGTATTATTTGGATAACAACAATAATGGATTTTTTCTGCAACATATCTGAGAATGCTCTACTTCTGGTTCCGATTGCAGATGAATCTTCCGGACTTGATTGGAGCACACGCTACAATATAATCGAGGGGATTTGCTATGGGTTATGTCACCTTCACGAGCAAATTGATAAGAAGATTATTCACTTGGACCTTAAACCAGCGAACATATTGCTGGATGATCGTATGGTACCAAAAATCACAGACTTTGGTCTGTCAAGACTACTTGATCAACAACAAACACTTTACACTGAATCTCGCCATGGAACATTGTGAGTTAATGCGACTTTTAAATCCATTACTTAGCCAAAAGCAAGATGTGTGTTCTTTGCGGTAAATTTTCACACTTCAAATTTCTTTTCATGTTGCAATTCAGTGGTTACATGCCACCTGAAATATTTCATAGAGGTACAGTTACATCTAAGTCAGACATATTCAGTCTGGGTGTAATAATCATGGAGATAATAACCGGGCGCAGGGACTACCCAGATGTTACTAGAGAATCTCCGGATGATTATATCGAGCTTGTAAGGAAAAGTTGTATCACATTTCAAAATGACAGTTCTTTTCCAGAAAGAGTCAAAGACCATGGTGCATTTTACATGTGATACTAACATTGTAGCTGTTTGTTCAGGCACTTACAAAATGGAGGGTTGTGTTGCAAAGATCGACATGCGATGAGTCTCTAGAAACATATTGCAAACAAATAAAGAGATGCATCCAGGTAGGTCTAATGTGCGTGAACCCTGACCGCACCAAAAGGCCTCCGATAATGCAGGTTATCGATATGCTTCAAGGATTGAAAGTTATTGACTGCAACATTATTGATAATGCAACGCAACAGTATTAACAATGTAATGTCTTCGTCAGGCCCGGTATGATCACTTAACGGCATGTTCTTAGGTGTACTTGCTAAGTCTTTCTTCTTTCCTTGAGCAATGTGGTAACGGCACAGACCCCATAGAAAGTACAAACTAGACATTGTATTCCGACATCTGTGTATCTAGTACCTGACAACCTTGCACCCATATGCAGTGTGGTGAGCCACTGGATCAACGCCGCCTTTGAGAGAATCATGCACGGGGCAGGCGTTATCTTGGTCGGCTTCTTCGCGTGTGTTACTGACCCTTTGTCAGAGAATAGTGTATGTTGCAACCTGGAAGCGTCCCCCAGCAATGCTTCATCTCTGCTGGATGGCGTTTTTTGTCGTTGAAGCTGAATATGAAGCAGGCCGGTGGGGGTTGTTACCCGGCCTGCCCAAACCTGTACACTACTTGTTTCTTGCTTATCTCCGATTTCGAGGGATGTGTCCCCTCTCTATCTTTGCTTAGGAATGTTAGTTCCCCTTAACTTGAACTTCTAAGGTCGGTGTATCCCTCGTAGGGGGTTAGTCATCCTTACAGAGCTGAACTTGCTACCTTAAATCGTTCTCGTGCGTTGGTTTCATTAATGAAATAGGAGGGGAGTCCCCCCTCTTTTGCTAAAAAAAAAAAAAAAACTGTACACTACCGTTTGCGTATTAGCAATACTGTAATTGTTAGAACCTGGATGGAACTGGAACGGAACGTGACGTTAGTCTTGCAATCCGATGGAAGGTCCTGGAGAATGGCCTCGCTCGTATTTATTTATCTCAAGTTGTGTTCTGGAGCTCTTAATAAGAACAGCTCAAGGGACTAGTTAGATGGGAACCAACCACGCTGGGAATGTGTAAAATGAAACAGAATGTTGAGGTCCTCTGTTTCTTCCAACTGAACTGAAGAATTAAGCCGAAGCTTCGCAGAGTTGCAGAGAAGCTTCGCATTTGCTTTTCCTGTATCTCCCTCCACATATGATATGTGCAGGACATCTATCAAATTTCTCCAGCGGCCGTAGGAGACTGGGAAGCTAGTCGAACCCCCGGCCGGCCGGGGCCTGCATCAGCATCATCGTGGCAGGAGCGCTGGAGACCTGTCCGCGGAGGGTTTTTTTTAGAGAAAAGGCCGAGGCCTGATTTTAAATTAATAAAGCCACCTGGCAACGAGAGTCACAACCAAACTAACCACACATCATAAAACAAAACAAGGGAGCAGCAGCAGCTAGGACATCCTGGCCCGATCCCTTCCAGATAGAGATATAGCAGTTGCACGCACTCGGTCGGTGAGGGCCACTACAGCCGCCTTGTCCTCCTCCTTAATCAGAGATTTTCACTGCTGCAAAAACATGGATAATTTGAAGATAACATTAGCCGCCGAGCTAGGGAACACCTTTTAACGGTAAACTTGTTTCTGATAGTCCACAAGGTCCAGCACATGGCCGAGAAGCCGAACCAGAAGAGCCTCTTAATCAATCCCGACAAAGTAGCCGAAAGGAGGCGGAGGGCAGAGAAATTAGCAGGATCCCAGGAGACGCCCAGCCAATCCCTTAGACAGCTCCAGAGTAGTAATGCCAGCGGGCAACGAAAGATGATGTGATGAGTATCCTCAGGGCTCCCGCAGAGAGAGCAGAAATGAGAGCCCGGTCCATGCTGTTTCTTAATCTGATCAGCGGCAGGTAAACGGCCCCTCATTGCTTGCCACATAAAGATCCGGATCTTCGAGGGCACTCGGGCGAACCAGATGGGCTTGAACATAGACAACTTAGGACCAGTCGACGGCACACGGTAGCACGACTTAATAGAATACCGGCCGGAAGCAGAATGGGGCCAAGAAACCTCATCCTGCGCCTCCGAGAGCACGGGGAAGAGGGCAGCGAGACGCTGCCACTCCTCCAATTCTGCGGGAGACAGGACCCGGTGGAAGCCCAGATCTCAACCAGCGGCCGCAACCTCTGCGATGGAGATAGAAGGCGACGACACAAAAGAAAACGAAGGTTTCTCTGTTGTTGTCGATGCATAACACTCCTGCCTTCCACCCTGCTGTAAATAAATTCACCCAATAATATGTGATTATACTCATCACATGTATGGATAGATGGCTCAGCCTGCGTCTTCTTTTCACATGAGAGATGAGATCACAAAATAATCAGACCACTAGTTAATCAAAGGCAAATTTTAGCATGCTCCCTCTTACCTCCCTTTTTCACGTGAGAGGTACGAGAGACCATGCTGAAATTTGCCAGAGGTTGCACATTCGGTATGTGTACACTATGATTCAGTGTTCAAGAGTGAGATGTGGCAAGAAGATGCTAGGGTTCTTTTACCAAAGAGGGCCCGGTTGATCAGTGAGCTAGCGCAAGAACCTTTCATCCATGTGAGTTTCCTAGTTCCTTGGGCCAGAGGCCCCTATCAGTGGTGTGACGGCACCGACAAGCCCATACCGGCGCGGGTCAGCCTCCGGCGCCAATGATGGCCGAAGAGGAGTGCTGTCGCGACCTACGCTCACAAAGCCGGGGAATGATGGAGCCTCCATGAACCAGGCTGGACATCTGCAGCTGCTTGAAGCCCGCCCAGATATTTGATTCAACCGCGTAGTTCACTGTTGAGTATATTGTGTACGTGTACATTTGTGTGTAGGGCTCACTTCCTGTTTTCTTTGTATAGTTGAGATTGTGGCCCATCTCTGTACTTATATATACGTGCCTGATGCACCGATCAATAGATTGAGATTGCACAGCCCATATCTTGTCCTTCTACAAGGTATCTATCGCAGCACGATCCTAACCCTAATAGCCGCCGCTGCCGCCGCGCCTCCACGCGCCGCCGCCGCCGCCACTACTCCCCGCCGCCGTCACCAGCCGCCGCGCCGCCACCCTCCTTCCGGTCGCCGCCGCTGCTGCTGGTCACCGCCGCCTCTCTCCAAGGCCGCCGCCGCCGCTTGCTCCCGCTTCCGCCAACGCACCCGCACCATCACCTCCCACCCGCGCGCACCCCTCTCCTCCCCTCCCACCCGCGCCGCCACCCTTCCCCTCCTCTCCCACCCGCGACGCACCCGCACCACCCCGTCTCCCTCCACCCGCGACGAGTCCCGAACCCTAGCCATGAGCTCCTCCTCGTCCATCGTTTCCAACCCGTTCGCCGGTCCCGATGTCACTCTCGTCCCCGACCTCAACATCCATGAGCGTGTTCCGGTCAAGCTTGATCACACCACCGCGTCCTACTCCGCTTGGAAGCGGTATTTTTCGCTTGTGTTCCGTGAGTACCTCCTGCACGGCCACGTGGAAGGCACCGTGGACTCGGCACTCATGATCAACGACGAGGAGTGGATGATCCTCGACGCCACCATCATCCGCTGGTTCTACCTCACCATCTCCAGCGACCTCTTCCACATCGTGGTGGACGACGAGGACGACGCCTATGCGGTCTGGACCAAGCTCAACGGCCTCTTCACCGACAATCGGCTGCAGCGCAAGGTCCTGCTTTATGGTGAGTTTTACGGGTGCCAGCAACTTGACTCATCCATCGATGATTTTTGCATGCGTCTCAAGAAGCTCGCCGATGAGCTCCGTGATCTCGGGGAAAAGATCGGCGACGAGCTCCTCATCAGCACCCTCTCCGGCGGCCTCAACGAGGACTTCGGGAACGCCGCCTCCAATCTCACCCTCATCCCGGAGCCCACCTTCGCCAAGGTGGTCGCGTACCTCAAGTTGGAGGAGCGCCGGATGCGGGTGGCGCGGACTTGCGCGACCCACACCGCCCTCGTCGCAGGCACCCGCGGGGGTTCGGCCCCGCCACCGCCGCGCCGACGCCGCCACAGCCGGCGAGGCCCGCCTTCCCGCCAGCTTCCCGCCCGCACGGCCGCCCCTTCCCGCCGCCGCCAGCCGCGCGCCAACGGGAGTGGGGGGTCGTCGCGGCGGTCGTCGTGGTGGCATAAGCGAGGCGCAGTGCTCGGGGAGGAGCCCGCCCCGCAGCAGAGCTTCTCGGCCGGCCCGTGGTACGCCGCCGAACCCATGGACCGGCGTTGTACACGCCTACTCCATGCCGGTTCCTCGGGCCCCTGTCCCGGGCATTCTCGGCACCGGCCTCAGCCACACCAGCGTACTACGCGCGCGCAGCAGCAGCCCTACGCGGCGCCCTACGGCCAGCAGCCGCCGTCAGGTGGGCCGCCGCTGCTGCCCCTGATGGCCGCGCCGCCTCTCCCGCCGGCACCGTGGGACCCGGCCCTCCTGGCGGCTCTCCACAACGCTCCTTCCCCGTCCAGCTACACCGGCGGCGGCGATTGGTACATGGACAGCGGCGCCATCGCTCACATGGCGGCGTACCCCGGTAACCTCCACACTGCCCATCCTGTCCACACCTCCAACCGCATCACCGTCGGTGACGGCTCTTCCCTTCCCATCACTCATATTGGTCATACATATTTTTCCGTCTAACTCCACTCCTATATCCATGTCTAATATTCTAGTCTCTCCTGAACTTATTAAAAATCTTGTTTCTGTTCGTTCTCTTACATGTGAAAATCCGGTTACCGTTGAATTTTACGAATGTGGTTTTTCTGTTAAGGACGCTCGCACGCGGATGGTGCTCCACCGATGTGACAGCCCCTACGAGCTCTACCCGGTTCACTCCGTCACCTCCACCACTTCCGCCGCCCCTGTCGCTCTCGCCACCGGAGTGGATCTTTGGCATGCTCGCTTGGGTCATCCTAATCCTGCCACCCTTCGCCACATACTTCGGAGTTTTTCTTTCACGTGTAATAAGAACGAGGATCACTCGTGTCATGCATGTCGCCTCGGCAAACATGCTCGTCTTCCGTTTAGGGCTTCTTCTTTTGTTGCATCGTACCCGTTTGAGTTAATTCATAGTGATGTTTGGACATCTCCTGTTGCCAGTAATATGGGCTTTCTTTATTATCTTGTCATACTTGACGATTTTTCGCATTATGTGTGGACCTTCCCGTTGCGCCGCAAGTCGGATGTTATATCCACTCTCGCCGCTTTCTACTCTTATGTTCTCACGCAGTTTGGTCGTCCCATTCTTGCGTTGCAGACAGACAACGGGAAGGAGTTTGACAACCTCGCTGTTCGTAATCTTCTCACCACACATGGCACGATTTTTCGTCTCACTTGCCCGTACACCTCGCAGCAGAACGGTCGTGCTGAGCGCATCCTTCGCATTCTCAATGACTGCGTTAGGACTCTTCTCTTTCATGCCAATGTGCCTCCGCGCTTTTGGCCTAACGCTCTTGCCATCGCTTCTCTCCTCATCAACATCCGCCCATGTCGTACTCGCGGGAACTTTACACCTCATCATCTTCTCTTCGGTGCACCCCCCTCTTATGATGGGCTTCGCATCTTCGACTGCCTTTGCTACCCTAGCATCGCCGCTACTGCGCCTCATAAGCTTGCACCCCGCTCCATCGCCTGCATCTTTCTCGACTACCCACCTAACACCAAGGGTTATCTTTGCTATGATCCCGTCTCCCATCGTGTTTTCACCTCCCGACACGTTTACTTTGATGAGATGGTGTTTCCGTTTCAGCAGCAGGTACCCCTTGTCGTCTCGTCACCGCCGGCCACCGCCGGCCCTTCGACGACTTCGTCAGGTGGACGGTCCCGTCTGGCCCGTGGACCGCCTCCGGGCTTTGGCGGTCCTCGCGCCCTCACGCCGGCGCCCGCCCCCTCGGCCTCCTCGGCCGGCTCTGGCGGTGCAGCCGACGCCCCGTCTTCACCCGCCGCCCCCGACTCGGGCGTCACGGATCGGGCGCTGCGAGCTCTGCCGCCTCTTCCGCGGCCTCGGCGCCACCACCTCGCCCCCACGACGCGGCCACCTCGCCGCCCTAACGCCGCCCCTCGCTGGCTCGACACGGCCCCTCGTCGGCCCCGACGCCAGCTACTCGCCCGGCCATGACGCTGCCGCTTCGCCGCCCGGCGCCGCCGCCTCGCCGGTGGCTCCGACGGCGCCGTCCGGCCCAGTCACCCGCGCTCGTACCGGCATTCATCGTCCGAGCCTCCGGTACTCGAGCGACGAGTATGTCCTCGCCGCTTCCGCCGCGGAGCCGTCGCCCATTCCCGCATCCGCTCGCGCCGCCCTCCGTGATCCTCACTGGCTTGCGGCGATGCAGGAAGAGTTCGATGCTCTTCAACGGAACCGCACCTGGACCCTGGTTCCCCGGGCTCCTCTTGCCAACGTCATCACCGGCAAGTGGGTTTTTCACCATAAGACCCGCTCGGATGGTACTCTCGAGCGCTACAAGGCTCGCTGGGTGGTCCGCGGTTTCCGCCAGCGCGCTGGAGTGGACTTCACTGAGACGTTTGCCCCGGTTGTCAAACTGGGCACGATCCGCACCGTCCTCCAGCTCGCCGTATCCCGCGGCTGGCCTATTCACCAGATGGATGTCTCCAGCGCCTTTCTCCAGGGCCATCTTGAGGAGCAGGTGTATTGTGAGCAACCCACCGGTTTCGTCGACGCCTCACTTCCAGGCCATGTGTATCTGCTGTCCCGCAGGCACCCCACGCCTGGTACCAGCGGATCGCCGGGTTTCTTCGGACACTGGGCTTCAGCGTTACTCGCTCGGACGCCTCACTGTTTTTCTATCGCCACGGTGACACGACTGCATATCTGCTGCTTTACGTCGATGACATAATCCTGACGGCCTCCTCCGCAGCTGTTCTTCAGCAGATTACTCTCCGGCTGCGTGACGAGTTTGCTATCAAGGACCTGGGTGCTCTACATTATTTCCTTGGCATTGAGGTCGTTCGGCGTCCGGACGGTTTCTTTCTTCATCAGCAGAAGTATGCACATGAGCTTCTTGAGCGTGCTGGCATGCTCAAATGTCACCCTGTTGCTACTCCTGTTGACACGAAGGCCAAGGTCTCTGCTCTTGAGGGCTCGCCTGCGTCGGATGCTCCTTTCTACCGGTCTATTGTCGGCGCTCTTCAGTATTTGACTCTCACCAGACCAGATCTTCAGTATGTTGTTCAGCAGGTGTGTCTCCACATGCACGCCCCTCGTGACTCTCATTGGACTCTCGTGAAGCGGGTCCTTCGTTATATCCGCGGCACGATGACCCTTGGGTTGACACTTACGGCGTCTACTTCTCTGGAGATGGTGGCCTACTCCGATGCAGACTGGGCCGGCTGCCCCGATACTCGTCGGTCCACCTCTGGCTACTGCGTCTACCTCGGTCCTTCACTCATTTCGTGGTCGTCCAAGCGACAACCCACGGTTTCGCGCTCCAGCGCGGAGGCTGAGTACCGAGCTGTGGCCAACGCTGTTGCCGAGTGCACCTGGCTACGACAGTTACTTCAGGAGCTGCATCACGACGTATCCCAGGCTACGGTTGTCTACTGTGACAACGTTTCTGCGGTGTACCTCTCCGCCAACCCCGTTCATCATCACCGGACTAAATACATTGAGCTGGACATTCACTTTGTGCGCGAGCAGGTGGCTCTTGGACGCATTCGGGTTCTCCATGTGCCGACTGCCCAACAGTTCGCCGATGTGATGACGAAGGGACTGCCGACTTCTACCTTCGAGGAGTTTCGTTCCAGTCTTTGCGTCACTGGCGCCGCTTCGACTGCGGGGAGTGTTGAGTATATTGTGTACGCGTATATTTGTGTGTAGGGTCCACCTCCTGTTTTCTTTGTATAGTTGAGGTTGTGGCCCACCTCTGTACTTATATATACGTGCCTGGTGCACCGATCAATAGATTAAGATTGCACAGCCCATATCTTGTCCTTCTACATTCACTTCAAGCTGGGGCAAGTCGCACTCCCTCATATCTGGGGACGAACATTGGCTTTTTTTTGTTAATGACACGAGTAAGATGGTGATTTGCGAAAACGGAATTGTTATTTCACATCTAGATGCAATATACTTACCTCACATCTAAGTTCAGAACCATTGATTTTGGTTGTCTTTAATTAATTCCACGCAAGAATCAGACAAACATAGAGTGAATAGCATAAAACTACCACTTTTCGTGCTATGGTACCAAAAAACTACCGAAAATTTGTTGTGACTAATACCTACCACTGTTGGCGTCGGCTGTCTCAAAAAAACCCAAATGGGCGAGTGGTTAACATCTGATCAGGTTTATGACAGCTGGGGTCCGCCTGTAAGATAACAGTTCGTTTGACCGTTTGTTTGACTGTTAACTTACATCCGAGGCCTACATGTCAGTGTCTCTTCCACATATTCAAATAAAAAAAATCTTCATTCCCTCAATTAGCAATCAGGTCCCTAAAAATAAAATAAAAAGCAATCGGGCCCTGAAAAATAAAACAAAAAGCAATCGTGTCCCCGCCGGCAAGCTCGTCGCCGGAGCTGATGCGGGCGTCGGCTGGCCTTCAGCGGTACCATCCCTGCTGCTCTGCTGCACGCGCCGAAGCTGCTGCCTTGGTGCACGCGGCAGAGCTCGAGGGCTCCCTGCTGCCGGCAGCGGGCGAGGCAGCCATGGCGACCTCGCCTCAACGCATTGCAGATGGGGCCAGGCACGGCGGCCGTCGGACATGAAGAAAGCGAGCTCGGCCTGAGTGGAAGGAGGCCAGCAGGAGGTCAGGGAGTCGGCCGAGCTTCGCCGGAGATGGGGCCGGGCGGCGCACGCGCCATAGGAGGCGAGCTATGGGGAGGAGGGAGGAGGCGTGGGTGGTGGAGCTGCTCGCCGGTTGCCTCCGCACCCGTGGTGGTGGCCAACTGTAGCCCGTCGCCGTGGCCGGCCGTGAGGAAAGAAGAGAGAGATCACAGGAGGGGAGTAGAGAAGAAAGGGAAGAAGATGAAGCTTACGGGTGGGCCCCACATGTAAGTTAACGGTCAAACTAAACAGTCAAACAAACAGTTTGTTTAGGGGCGGGCCCGACGTCATAATCCAGATCAATTTTGAATCACATGGTGATTTGGGTTTTTTGAGACAGCCGATGCCAATAGTGGTAGGTATTAGTCACAAATAAATTTTTGATAGTTTTTTTGTACCATAGCACGAAAAGTGGTAGTTTTATACTATTCACTCAACAAACATACCATATGTACACTGCTGCAAGACACGGCTTCTTGTGGTTTGTTTCACGCAGCATTCCCCAATTACGATTCCTTGTCTTTTAGATCCTCTGACGATGAATAATTCCCTGCTGCGCCTCCATATATAGCATAACCATTCTCTAGGAAAAAGTACAAACCGTGGCAGCTTATTAGGAAACTTGTAGAGCGCTGCTTAGGCCACACCCATATTGGCTATTACGTATTAGGCATGGTTCTGGACATTCCATAACAAAATTCTGACACCCATATTTGCAAGTAGAAACACCCTGAGTTTTATCCCTGGACATCGCTGGCAGTTCTAGGTAAGCTGAGGAACTTCCATGTGCCATCTTCCACTAGTAGACTTGCACGTGCAAGGCACGTATCATAATCTATAATAGAAACAGCCATTTTAAATTTTATAATGAAGTTGATCATCGTTACCTTGTGATACAGCCAACTGTGTGTGTGCTCTGTTATTTAGGCCATTGAACTTGGCAGCGGCAATTTTTTTCTGTTTGTAGGCTTCACGCCGTCTCTTATTAATCTTATCCCTATTTTGTGCATATTGCTCTCTATCCATCTGCCTTTTTATTTCTTTAGGGTCTTCAAATCATGACACAATTCAACAGTTGAGCAACAATCGAGTGACTGGGTTATGATCATTACCTGTTAGGATTGGTAGGGGCCATACGAAGTCCTTCAACCCTGTGAATATCAAGAGTGTTATCATACAAATATCTTTGACGAAATAGTATTACTGGAATACAGACATAGTAGAGTTTTATGTTCAACTCCCACCAACTGTTTACCTTTAGAGCTTTCTTGTGGTGCCTCTGCTTACCCAAATGAATTCAATTTGCATTAATATACTTAGTATAATGCTACAAGATGTAGTTATTTGTAATACTATTCATCTAGGTCTATTACCCAAATGGATTCAATTTGCATTAATATACTTGCATAATGCTACAGAATATAGTAGTTTGTAATACTATTCATCTAGGTCTGCTACCCAAATGAATTCAATTTGCATTAATATACTTGGCATAATGTAACATGATGTTTTTCAATAAAGGATGGATTTTATTAACTCAAAATGAAGCAGCAAGTGGATACAAACACTATGAGCACACACCCGGCCTCTGCACAACTAAGATGCACACAGCCAACACCAACGCACACACACAAAGAAACACGCCGGCAATGAGCAAAGTCATCAAAGACTGAAGTTGTGCCTAGGGGAGGAAAAAAAACCCGAAGTGTTCATAACAGCAACCGACGAACTACATTGATGACCATCCACACCAATCATTCTTCACATCACAAGGACACGAGAAAGTTTCCTTCTTGAAGGCGTTGATGTAACAGGATGTAGTAGTTTGCAATACTATTCATCTAGGTCTCTTTCAGAGCGTGACTTTTTTTATGTTATATTACTTTAACTAAGCAATAGGTGAACCATATGCAGCTTGGTGAGGCTTTTAGGTGAGGTCAGTACCATGTGCATTTGCCAAGGCTTCATGGTACGATTTCAGATTTAGGTCAGGTACGTACAATAGGGATCATGTTAGCATATGCTCATGTCATAAGAGTCATTCTTGTTTTTGATAAATTATAGAATGCCAACATGTTTTTGTCATTATAATACGCAGAAAAGCAATAGGATCAATCAAATGGATCACACTGGCAACATGTTGGCAAATAAGCATGCACCTGCGGAGCCGTTCATCGGCGCTGTGACGTCGTCACATGCGCAGTGCGGTGATGGCGCAGGACAGTCTGGGTGGCGGTGGCGTGTAAAAGCCTCACGAAGTTCAGACAGTCTGGGCGGCACCTTTGTTGGCGAAGAGCTCGGACGTGAATGACGCAGGGTAGGGTAGCTCGTCGCACCCGTCGTCGGGTCCCTCGCTGGCTGCATAGGGCAGCGATGGCCCAGGTCAACCTGGACGACTGGATGGCAACAAAGTTCAAACAGTCTGGGCGGTACCTGTATTGACGAAGAGCTCATCGTTGCGGCCATCGTCTGGTGCCTTGCCGTCTGCGCAGGGCAGCGATGGCGCAGGTAAACCTGGACGCCTGGACGGCAACAGAGTTCAGCTAGTCTGGGCGCGGCACTTGTGTCGGCGAAGAGCTCGTCGTCGCCGCCGTGGTCGGGTGCCTCGCCCGCTGCCCAGGGCAGCGATGTCGCGGGTTAACCTGAACGCCTGGATGGCAACGCGGAACGGCGGTGGCGACGGGGAAAATAAATTGGTTGCCGCTAATTTAGCAACTTTCTTTCTGTATATTGTTGAACAATACATGCGGAACGGACGTGTAGTTTCCTTTTGTGATTGTTTTATTTTCTCTCTGTATAAATTGGACATGGGTTGTTTGATCGTTTCCCTTGTGCACGGGCATGGGTTGTTTCTCTTGTGCGAGTGTGGGCCCGGCAGAGTTTCGTCCGCCATGTTCTCTTGTTTAATAGTAGTGTAGATTGAGATGACGATACCTCTGAACATGAAAGATAGTAACATCATCAGGACGCGGAGTTTCTGCTCCCGGGCTCAGCTGCATCCGTGCTGACGAAAAATAATCAAAACAAATACTAGAAAAATTAAAAAAAAGTGTGTGAGTTCCGCTCCAAATTTTAACTCATTTGGACATTTGAGCAGCCCTCGGCAAAAAACCTGAATATATACTCCACGGTAAGTCCCCGTTTGGGAGGTCAGTACACACTCCTATAGTTTTTACCACTGTCGCTACCGGAACAGGGCCCTATGCCGACAGCCATATATGTGCCGACGGCCCCCGTCGGCCTTGTCTGGGCTATGCCGACAGCCATGTCCAGTCCGTCGGCGTAATAAAGCCGTCGGGCTATCCCGAGCTATGCCGACGGCCCCCGTCGGCCCAGATCGGCCGTCGGCTTATCCCAATTTACGCCTACAGCGGCCGTCGGCATATATGGGCCGTCGGCATAGTTGCGGGCCCGGCGATCCCGCTCGTGCCGTGCGGCTAACGGCGTCCGATCTATGCCGACGGCCGAGGCGGGAGGCCGTCGGCATAGATGCCCTTACCACGTCATCGATCCGAGGCGCACCGACCACCACCTATGCCGACGGCTGCCGTCGGCAAAGATGCCACATCACTGATCCGCGGCGCGCCGGCCATCTGCCGCCGTCGGCATAGTTTTTTTTCTTTTTTTTTCTTTTTTTCTTTTTTTTTCTTTTTTCATAGCTATATTTTTTCCATAGTTTTTTTTCTTTTTTTCCTTTTTTTTACCACGTCATCGATCTTTTTATCATAGTTCCCTTATCCACTTCCCGGTCACCCCCTCCACTCGTTAGTTTTTTTCTTTTTTTCCATAGCTATATTTTATGTTTTCTTAAATATTATTATTTGACTAACTTACATATAGTACATGTTAATAAGCATACATACATTATTTTTCGATTCTCATACACAGCGAGTGTGACCCGCCTCCTGGCGGTGCCACCGCTAGCCGGCTACTGGAATGGGGAACAAATGATCGGGTCTATCTGAAGGGACTTTGCTCCCAAGTGTTTATATATATATATATATATATATATATATATATATATATATATATATATATATATATATATATATATATATATATATATATATATATATATATATATATCGATGACCTACCACAACCGGGTGGTTTTGTGGCATGTCCGAATAGGCGGCACGTGTCCCGGTCGTGGCCCCACATTTGACGGCCACGCACCACACTTTGGAGGGGCGCCGCCACGGTTCTACACGGAGTGGATTTAGCTATGGATTTGGCCCGATGTTGCTCTCGGTGTCCCTCTAGGCCGACTGACACAACCGGATTGAGAGGTCCACTGGTCAAAGCCCGTCCGTGGGAAGTCCAAGGGCTAGATCTCGTGGTCAACCGCTCGAGGTTAGGCGGGACGGGGCCCTGGGGTAGCAATGCGACCGAGCGCCGTCATCGGCCCTCATACATGCGGGTGGTGTTGTGGCATGTCCGAAGAGGCGGCACGCGTCTCGGTCGTGGCCCCCCACGGACGGCCTTGCCGCCGCACCTAGAGGGGGGGAATGGACGCGTCGGGTCTACACGGAGTGGATGTAGCTATGGGTTTGGCCCGGATGTTGCTCCCGGGTGTCCCTATGGGCCGACCTGACACAACCGGTGGAGAGGTCCACCGGTCAAAGCCCGTCAGTGGGAAGTCAAAGGCTAGATCTCGTGGTCAACCGCTCGAGGTTAGGCGGACGGGGGCCTGGGGTAGTAATGCCACCGAGCGTCGTCGGGCCCTCATACATGCGGGTGGTGTTGTGGCATGTTCAAGAGGCGGCACGCGCGTCTCGGTCGTGGCCCCCCTCACGGACGCGCGCCACCGCCAGCACGGGGGGAAGCTGCCGCGCGGTTCTACGTGAGTGGATGTAGCTGTGGTTTTGGCCGGATGTTGCTCCGGGTGTCCCTATGGGCCGACTGACACAACCGGTGGAGAGGTCCACCGTCCCGTCCGTCTGGGAAGTCAAGGGCTAGATCTCGTGGTCAACCACTCTGTGGTTAGGCGGGGACGGGGCCCTGGGGTAGCAATGCCACCGAGCGTCGTCGGGCCCTCATACATGCGGGGTGGTGTTGTGGCATGTCCGAAGAGGCGGCACGCGTCTCCGGTGCGTGGCCCCCTCACGGACGGCGCCGCCACCGGCACCTGGAGGGGGGAAACGGACGCGTCGGGTCTACACGGAGTGGATGTAGCTGTGGGTTCGGCCCGGATGTTGCTCCCGGGTGTCCCTATGGGCCGACCTGACACAACCGGGTGGAGAGGTCCACTAGTCAAAGCCCGTCCGTGGGAAGTCAAAGGGCTAGATCTCATGGTCAACCGCTCCAGGGTTAGGCGGGACGGGGGCCCTCGGGGGTAGCAATGCCACCGGAGCGTCGTACCAGGCCCTCATACATGCGGGGTGGTGTTGTGGCATGTCCGAAGAGGCGGCACGCATCTCCGGTGCGTGGCCTCCCTCACGGACGGCGCCGCCGCCAGCACCTGGAGGGGGAAACGGACGCGTCGTGTCTACACGGAGTGGATGTAGCTGTGGTTTTGGCCCGGATGTTGCTCCCGGGTGTCCCTATGGGCCGACTGACACAACCGGGTAGAGAGGTCCACCGTCAAAGCCCGTCCGTGGGAAGTCAAAGGCTAGATCTCGTGGTCAACCGC
This sequence comes from Aegilops longissima, assembly GCA_021605205.1. NCBI lineage: Eukaryota > Viridiplantae > Streptophyta > Magnoliopsida > Poales > Poaceae > Aegilops > Aegilops longissima. The sequence continues at coordinate 18,078,249 of CM038680.1, forward strand.
TCTAGGGTTAGGCGGACGGGGCCTGGGGGTAGCAATGCCACCGAGGCGTCGTCGGGCCCTCATACATGCGGGTGGTGTTGTGGCATGTCCGAAGAGGCGCACGCGTCTCGGTCGTGGGCCCCCCTCACGGACGGCGCCGCCACGGACCTCGAGGGGGAAACGGACGCGTCGGGTCTACACGAGTGGATGTAGCTGTGGGTTTGGCCGGATGTTGCTCCGGGTGTCCCTATGGGCCGACTGACACAACCGGTGGAGAGGTCCACCGTCAAAGCCCGTCCGTGGGAAGTCAAAGGGCTAGATCTCGTGGTCAACCGCCCGGGGTTAGGCGGGACGGGGCACTGGGGTAGCAATGCCACCGGCGTCGTTCCCGGCCCTCATACATGCGGGGTGGTGTTGTGGCACGTCCAAGAGGCGGCACGTCTCGGTCGTGGCCCCCCTCACGACGGGCCGCCACCGCACTGGAGAGGGGAAATGGACGCGTCGGGTCTACGGAGTGGATGTAGCTGTGGGTTTGGCCGGATGTTGCTCCGGGTGTCCCTATGGGCCGACTGACACAACCGGGTGGAGAGGTCCACTAGTCAAAGCCCGTCTGTGGAAGTCAAAGGCTAGATCTCGTGGTCAACCGCTCGTGGTTAGGCGGGGCCACGGGGCCTGGGGTAGCAATGCCACCGGAGCGTCGTACCGGGCCCTCATACATGCGGGGTGGTGTTGTGGCATGTGCGAAGAGGCGGCACGCGTGTCCGGTGCGTGGCCCCCCTCACGGACGGCGCCGCCGCCGACACCTCGAGGGGGAAACGGACGCGTCGGGTTTACACGGAGTGGATGTAGCCGTGGGTTTGGCCCGGATGTTGCTCCCGGGTGTCCCTATGGGCCGACCTGACACAACCGGGTGGAGAGGTCCACTGGTCAAAGCCCGTCCGTGGGAAGTCAAAGGGCTAGATCTCGTGGTCAACCGCTCCAGGGTTAGGCGGGACGGGGGCCCTGGGGGGTAGCAATGCCACTTGAATGCCGTACCAGGCCCTCATACATGCGGGGTGGTGTTGTGGCATGTCCGAAGAGGCGGCACGCGTCTCCGGTGCGTGGCCCCCCTCACGGACGGCGCCGCCACCGGCACCTGGAGGGGGGAAATGGACGCTTTGGGTCTACACGGAGTGGATGTAGCTGTGGGTTTGGCCCGGATGTTGCTCTCGGGTGTCCCTATGGGCCGACCTGACACAACCGGGTGGAGAGATCCACTGGTCAAAGCCCGTCCGTGGGAAGTCAAAGGGCTAGATCTCGTGGTCAACCGCTCCAGGGTTAGGCGGGACGGGGCCCATGGGGGGTAGCAATGCCACTTGAACGCCGTACCGGGCCCTCATACATGCGGGGTGGTGTTGTGGCATGTCCGAAGAGGCGGCACGCGTCTCCGGTGCGTGGCCCCCCTCACGGACGGCGCCGCCACCGGCACCTGGAGGGGGAAATGGACGCGTCGGGTCTACACGGAGTGGATGTAGCTGTGGGTTTGGCCCGGATGTTGCTCCCGGGTGTCCCTATGGGCCGACCTGACACAACCGGGTGGAGAGGTCCACTAGTCAAAGCCCGTCTGTGGGAAGTCAAAGGGCTAGATCTCGTGGTCAACCGCTCCAGGGTTAGGCGGGACGGGGGCCCTGGGGGGTAGCAATGCCACCGGAGCGTCGTACCGGGCCCTCATACATGCGGGGTGGTGTTGTGGCATGTCCGAAGATGCGGCACGCATCTCCGGTGCGTGGCCCCCTTCACGGACGGCGCCGCCGCCGGCACCTAGAGGGGGAAATGGACGCGTCGGGTCTACACGGAGTGGATGTAGCTGTGGTTTTGGCCCGGATGTTGCTCCCGGGTGTCCCTATGGGCCGACCTGGCACAACCGGTGGAGAGGTCCACCGTCAAAGCCCGTCCGTGGGAAGTCAAAGGGCTAGATCTCGTGGTCAACCGCTCGGGGTTAGGGGGGACGGGGCCCTAGGGGTAGCAATGCCACCGAGGCGTCGTCATCGGCCCTCATACATGCGGGGTGGTGTTGTGGCATGTCCGAAGAGGCGGCACGCGCGTCTCGGTCGTGGCCCCCCTCACGGACGGCGCCCCGCACCGGCAGAGAGGGAAGCAGACGCGTCGGGTCTACACGGAGTGGATGTAGCTGTGGGTTTGGCCCGGATGTTGCTCCCGGGTGTCCGTATGGGCCGACCTGACACAACCGGGTGGAGAGGTCTACTGGTCAAAGCCCGTCTGTGGGAAGTCAAAGGGCTAGATCTCGTGGTCAACCGCTCTAGGGTTAGGCGGGACGGGGGCCCTGAGGGTAGCAATGCCACCGGAGCGTCGTACCGGGCCCTCATACATGCGGGGTGGTGTTGTGGCATGTCCGAAGAGGCGGCACGCGTCTCCGGTGCGTGGCCCCCCTCACGGACGGCGCCGCCGCCGCACCGGAGGGAGAAGCAGACGCGTCGGGTCTACACGGAGTGGATGTAGCTGTGGTTTGGCCCGATGTTGCTCCGGGTGTCCCTATGGGCCGACTGGCCACAACCGGGTGGAGAGGTCCACCGTCAAAGCCCGTCCGTGGAAGTCAAAGGCTAGATCTCGTGGTCAACCACTCTGAGGTTAGGCGGGGCGGGGCCCTGGGGTAGCAATGCCACCGGAGCGTCGTCGTCGGGCCCTCATACATGCGGGGTGGTGTTGTGGCATGTCCGAAGAGGCGCACGCGTCTCGGTCGTGGCCCCCCTCACGGATGGCGCCGCCCGGCACTTGGAGGGGGAAGCAGACGCGTCGGGTCTACACGGAGTGGATGTAGCTGTGGGTTTGGCCCGGATGTTGCTCCGGGTGTCCCTATGGGCCGACTGACACAACCGGGTGGAGAGGTCCACCGGTCAAAGCCCGTCAAGTGGGAAGTCAAAGGGCTAGATCTCGTGGTCAACCGCTCTGTGGTTAGGCGGGGCCGGGGCCCAGGGGTAGCAATGCCAC